>CAUYRH010177043.1:0-14698 GCA_963574655.1 Perodicticus potto
TGCACTTAAGAAAGGACCAAATGCCAAAGCACTGCAAGTCATGAAGCAGACGTTACCCTATAGTGTGGCAGACCTTGAATGGGATGCAGGTCATAAAACCAATGTCCAGCAGTGTTACTGCTATTGTGGAGGTCCTGGAGAGTAAGTAAATACAGTTATATTGTCTATTTTTCTTATTGATTGTGGCATGGGAGTGATAGTGAACTGTAAACACACTGAAGTATCAATAAGGAAAATTGCGGAGGGAGGGATCTTTACCATTATTTTCACCAAAAAATGATCTCATCTAGTTTTTGTACATGTGTGTACATTTTTAAAAATCTTGTTGTAAGTCTGATTATTTTGAAAATTTAGAATGAATTTTAGGATTAGGCTGGGTACAGTGGATCACACCTATAATGACAGAACTTCAAGTGGCTGAGAAGGGAGGAATGCTTGAGGAAAGGAGTTCGAGACTAGTCTGGGCAACATAGCAAAAACCCTGTCTCTACACAAAATAAGACAAAAATTTTGCTGGGCATGGTGGTGTGTGCCTGTAGTCTCAGCTACTGTGGAGGCAGAGGAAAGAGGATTGCTTAAGCCCAGAAGTTTGAGATTGTAGTGAGCTATGATGTATCACTGCACTCCAGCCTGGGCAACAGAGTGAGACTCTGTCTATAAATAAAATAAAATAAATTTAAAAAAATAAAGTTAATTGTTCATACTTGTATACTTCACAAAATAAGCTAGAGAGAGAAAACATTTACTGCAGAGTCCTAATGTCAAGTCTGAAGATTCCTAAGTTTTATTAAATGTCATATTTAATGTGACCATTTAGGAATGGATACATTTTATATTGACTAGGAGAGTAAGAGAAATTTGGTTAAACCAAAAACTCACAGTGTGAGACTTTTCTTTTTTTTTCCTTTGGAGACAGAGTCTTGCTCTCTTTCCTAGGCTAAAGTACAACAGTTTCTGCCTATATCTTGGGCAGACAAATTCTTGGGCTCAAACAGACCTCCTGCTTCGGCCTCCTGAGTAGCTTGGACTTCAAGTATGCAGCACCACACCTGACTAATTTTTCTATTTTTAGTAGAGACAGGGTCTTGCTCTTGCTGAAGCTGGTCTTGAACTCCTGAGCTCAAACAATCCTCTCACCTTGGTCTCCCAGAGTGCTGGGATTACAGGTGTAAGCCATCATGCCCAGCCAAAGTAGGACTTTTTTGTAGGCTGATTAGAGAGTACTGTTCTCTTCTATATGTTCCATTTCTTACGAGTACACATTGATCCTTGTTAGAAGAAACTACCAAATAGTTTTTCTAAATTTTGTTTTTTTAAGACAGAGCCTCAAGCTGTTGCCCTGGATAGAGTGCCGTGGCATCACAGCTCTCAGCAACCTCCAACTCCTGGGCTCAAGCGAGTCTCCTGCCTCTGCCTCCCAAGTAGCTGGGACTGCAGGTGCCTGCCACAATGCCCGGCTATTTTTTGGTTGCAGCCATCATTGTTGTTTGGCGGCACCGGGCTGGAATCGAAACTGCCAGCTCAGGTGTATGTGGCTGGCGCCTTAGCCGCTTGAGCCACAGGCGCCGAGCCGTTTTTCTAAATTTTTAACTGAAAATATATTCCATTTTAATACTAGAGAGTGTATTGGGACATTTAAACTTCAACCAGGATTTTTGAATGTTAATAGTAAGCATACCTGCTTGTACATATGTATCTTACTTTGTTTCTTGCTTAAGGCTGTCAGGTGCTTTGATAGTCACTAAATAATCTTTGATTATTATCTGGCAAGGTTATTAAAGGGGCATCATTTTAAGTTGACCATTAGTTGGTTTTACTATCTTCATCATTAAATGTTTGCAAAATAAATTAACCAGAATTCTAATGAACAATATTTAGAAATTTCATTTCTGGTTACTGTTCCTAGTTGTCCTTTTTAAAAGTAAACAAATATGGCTTATTTCTCTTAGGAGATGGATTAAACTGTTTCAAGCCAGCAATTGTATTTCTGACTTCCATGACACGCATACCAATAATGTTCTCGTTTCCAGGTTATATAGCCATTGAAAAATCCTTTTTTTGTGTGTGTGTTTTGAAGAGATAAGATGTTACTCTGTTGCCTAGGCTTGAGTGCGGTGGCACAATCATAACTCACCACAGCCTCCTTGTATCATGTACTTGTACTATATTGTTTCTTTTTAAGATGTTAGAGAATAACTTTATACTTAATCCTATTTAAATTTTAATTACTGGCTTCTTGTGTGTTTCTTCCTTATTAGACTCTGTGCTTCTTATAAAACAGGGATGTCATATAGGTGAATGCTGGGACATAAAAGATATTTTGCGATAATGACGAATGTATAATTGAATGAAGTTTTGGTTCTTCATTCTGCCTCAGCTCTGATTTTATGAAATTTTTACTTGTGATTTAAAATTTGTATAACTTGTCTCAGTTTTCAATCACCAGCAGTTTTAAGAAACATTCTATGTAGGTTTTTAAAAATTAATTATAAAAGGGGCCCAATGAACAGGCTTAGAGATTGATCTTTCCTCATTACTCAGTTTAATTCTGTCATTAAGGTTAAATATTCAAGGCTAGACATGGTGGCTTACAGCTATAATCCCAGCATTTTGGGAGGCCAAGGTATGAAGATTGCTTAAGGCCATAAATTGGAGAGCAGCCTAGTCAACATAGCAAGACCTTATCTCTACAAAAAAAAGTAAAAAATAATAGCCAGATGTGGTGGCACAGACCTGTAGTTCTAGCTACTTAGGAAACTGAGGATCACTTCTTTTGAGCCTAAGCGTTTTGAGGCTGGAGTAATCTATGATTTTGCTACTATTCTCCATCCTGGATGACAGAGCCAGATCCTGGATGACAGAGCCAGACCCTGTTTCTTAAAAAAAACCCAAAAAAGGGCGGCACCTGTGGTTCATCGAGTAGGGTGCCGGCCCCATATACCAAAGGTGGCTGGGTTCAAACCCAGCCTCGTCCGAACTGCAATCACAGAAAAATGGCTGGGCGTTGTGGCAGGCGCCTGTAGTCCTAACTACTCAGGAGGCTGAGGCAAGAGAATCGCCTAAGCCCAGGAGATGGTGGTTGGTGTGAGCTATGTGACACCAGGGCACTCTACCGAGGGCGGTAAAGTGAGACTCTGTCTCTATAAAAAAAAAAAAAAACAAAAACCCCCAACATTATTCATAATAGGTAGTGAAACGGCGGCACTCAACCACACAGATCTCATAGACCACCAAGGCTTGTACAAAAGGTCTTTATTGGCGGGGGATGCTGCAGAGCAGCACTAAGGAGGAGAGAAAAGAGAGGAGAGAGAAAAAGAGAGAATAAAAGACAAGCGCACATTATATAGGTTCGGTTAGGGGAGGTGACGGGATGGTAGAATAGCCAATAAGGAGTTACTGCTTACAGTAAACATTTATCATAATGTTTTTTATAATAATATTATAAAATATTATAATTATTTATAATAATGTTTATGAGGCAGGCCATAAGTTTGAAATTTTCAGCGGGTATTTGGGACAGGGAGATGAAGTAAGTTTTGCAGTTATCTAACAGGTAGAAATCATTATGTATGTTATTTTTGTCAGGCAGATTTTTTGTTCTTTTTTTTTCTTGAGACAGAGCCTCAAGCTGTCACCCTGGGTAGAGTGCTGTGGCATCACAGCTCACAGCAACCTCCAGTTCCTGGGCTCAAGCGATTCTCCTGCCTCTGCCTCTCAAGTAGCTGGGACTACAGGCGTCCACCACAATGCCCGGCCATTTTTTGGTTGCAGCCGTCATTGTTGTTTGGCGGGCTCAGGCTGTATTTGAACCCGTTAGCTGAGGTACACGTGGCTGGCGCCGAGCCTGTTGTTCTTTAAATATCAAAAAACCCCAAGAATTTTGTCTGATATTGCTAACCATTCTAGTTTTAGCACCTCCAGAGTACTAAAGCCCAGGGCTTTTCTGGGCTCATTTGTAGTCCTTTGATGAATAAATGATCTGGCTTAATAGCAGTCTTCTTACTTTTGCCTATGTGTGGCTTACATTTAGTGTGAGGCTCAACTGTTGAAAGAAATACAATGTAGGCATACCTTAGAGATATTGTAAGCTCAGTTCCAGATCACCACAACAAAATGAATACTGTAATAAAATGAGTCACACCATTTTTTTGGTTTCCCAATGCATATAAAAATTGTTTATACGAGGCTGGATGTAGTGGCTCACACCTGTAATCCTAGCACTTTGGGAGGTTGACGTGGGTGTATTGCCTGAGCTCACAGGTTCGAGACCAGCCTGAGCACGAGTGAGACCCTGTCTCTAAAAAATAGCCAGGCATCGTGGTGGGTGCCTGTAGTCCCAGCTACTTGGGAGGCTGAGGCAAGAGGATCCCTTGAGACCAACAGTTTGAGGTTGCTGTGAGCTCAGCTACTCATAGCTGAGGATAGCATGCTACTGAGGGCAATAGCACGCTACTGAGGGCAACACAATGAGACTATGGCTCAAAAATAAAAAGTCTAATAAAAATTGTTTATGCTATAGTCTATTAAGTGTATAATCACAGTGTTTCTAAAAATATATATACCTTAATTAAAAAATACTTCATTGCTAAAATATGCTAATAATCATCTGAACCTTCTGTGAATTGTAGTTTTTTCTGCAAATCTTGCCTCCCTGATAGCTGCTGAGTGATCAAGGTGGTGGTTTACTCAGTGTTGGAGTGGCTGTGTCAGTTTCTTAGCCAGCAGTGAAATTTGCCATGTTGATTGGCTCTTTAACAAAAGATTTCTCTGTGGTATGCGATGCTGCTTGTTAGGAGTTTACCCACGGTAGAACTTCTTTCAAAATTGGAGTCAGTCCTCTCATTCCCTGCTGCTCCTTTATCGAGTATATTTATGTAATATTTTCAACAGTGCTCATAGCATCTTCACCAAGAGTAGATAACATCTCAAGAAACCAGTTTCATTTCTTATCCATAAGAAGCAACTCCTCATCTGTTAAACTTTTATCCTGAGATTGCAGCAATTCAGTCACATCTTCATGGTTCACTTCTAATTCTAGTTCTCTTTCTGTTTCCTCCATATCTGCAGTGACTTCTTCCACTGAAGTCTTGAACTCCTCAAAGTAATCCCTGAGGGTTGGAATCAATGTCTTATAAATTACTGTTGATGTTGATATTTTCACCTCCTTTCTTGAATCATAATAAATGTTCTTAATAGCATCCAGAACAGTGAATCTTTTCCAGAAAGTTGTTAACTGACTGTGCCCAGATCCTTCAGAGGAATCACTATTTATAGCAGCTATAGTCTTACAAAATGTATTACTTAAATAAGAAGACCTGAAAGTCAAAATTACTCCCTGATCTGCAGAGTGTATATTATATTAGCAGGCATGAAAGCATAAATCTCCGTGTACATCTCCATCAGAAGTCCTGGATGACTAAGTGCATTGTCTGTTAGCAGTAATATTTGTAAGGAATCTTCTTTTTCTGAATGGTAGGTCTTAAAGTGGGCTTAAAATATTTAGTCAGCTATGCTGTAAGCAGATGAGCAGCAATGTAGGTTTTGTTGTTCAATTGATGTGGCACAGTCAGAGTACATGTATCATGATTAAGGATGTAGAATTTTTTGGAATGGTGAAACCATTAGTTTCAACTTAAACACCCGCTGCATTAGCCCCTAACAAGTGAGTCAGGCTCTCCTTTGAAGCTAGGCATTGATTTTACCTTTCTAGCTATGAAAGTCCTAGATGGCATCTGCTTCCAGTAGAAGGCTGCTTGGTTTACATTGACAATCTTTTGTTTAGTATAGCCATCTGCATCAATTACCTTAGCTAAATCTTCTGTATAACTTACTGCAGCTTCTACATCAGCACTTGAGGTTTTACCTTTTATGCTGGCTTTTTTCTTTAAACCTCATAAACTAACTTCTGCTAGCTTCTAACGTTTCTTCTCCAGCTTTCTTACCTACTCTCAGCCTTCACAGAATTGGAGAGAGTTAGGTGTTTGCTCTGGATTCTGGATTAGCCTTTGGCTTAAGGGAATGTTGTGGCTGGTTTGATTTTCTTTTTTTCTTTTTCTTTTTTTTTTTTTGAGACAGAGCCTCAAGCTCTCACCCTGGAGAGAGTGCAGTGGCATCACAGCTCACAGCAACCTCCAATTCCTGGGCTCAAGCGAGTCTCCTGCCTCTGCCTCCCAAGTAGCTGGGACTACAAGCACCCGCCACAACGCCCGGCCATTTTTTGGTTGTAGCCGTCATTGTTGTTTGGATGGTGGGCTCGGGCTGGATTCGAACCTGGCAGCTCAGGTGTACGTGGCTGGCGCCTTAGCCCGTTGAGCCACAGGCACCGAGCCTGGTTTGATTTTCTATCCAGACCACTGAAACTTATTCTCCATATCAGCAGTAATGCTATTTTGTTTGTTTTATCGTGAGTTCACTGGAGTAGCACTTTTAATTTCCTTTAAGAACTTTTCCTTTGCATTTTCAACTTGGTTGTTTTGTGCAAAAGGCTGTCTCAGCCTTTGCATGTCTTCCTCACTAAGCTTAATCATTTTTTTAGCTTTTGATTTAAATTGAGAGGCATGAAACTCTTTCGTTTACTTGAACACTCCGAGTTCATTGTAGGGTTATTAATTGGCCTAATTTCTACATTGTATCTCAGGGAATAGGGAAGTCCAAGGAGGGGAAGGGTAACAGGGGAATGGCTGATTTTTAGTGGAGCAGTCAGAAGTCATACAATATTTATTAAATTAGCCTCTTTACGTGAATGTGGTTGATGGCGTCTCAAACAATTATAGTAGTAACATCAAAGATCACTGATCACAGATCTCCATAATGGATATAATAATAATGAAGAGGTGGAAGTATTGCAAGAATTACCACAATGTGGTACAAGGAGAAGGTGAGCACATGCTGTTGACAAAATGATGCTGTTAGATGCGCTCAACTCAGGGTTGCCACAAATGTCAATTTATAAAAATTACGGTACAGTAGAACTTGTTTTAAGTTGACCACCCAAGGGACTTAACAAACTGGTCAACATGTGAAGCAGTTTATATAAAGGAACTAGGCCTACTGTACTGATGTGTACATGTAGTGTATGTCCAGTCTGTGAAAATTAGGTCAGCTTAAGGAGGTGGTCAGTGTAGTGAGGTGGTGAGCTATGGAGGTTCTAGTATATCTGCAAATTGCAGTAAAACAAAGTATGCTTTTCCTTGGAAATAATGTCTTTTATTACTTTCTTTCTTGATTTCTTTTTCTTTCTTTTTTTTTTTTTTTAACTCAGGCTAGAGTGCAGTAGCTCATAGCTCACCTCAACCTCAAAACTCCTAGGCACAAGTGGCCCTCTTGCCTCAGGCTTTTCAGTAGCTGGGTCTGCAGGTGTGTGCCACTGCACCTGGCTAATTTTTTTTTTTATTTTTAGTGGAGATAAGGATTTGCCCTTGCTCAGGCTGGTCTTGAACTTCTGGCCTCAAGTGATCCTTCCACCTTAGCCTTCCAAAGTGCTAAGATTACAGGCATGAGCCACCACCCCCAGCCCATGAGTGAGTGACTGATTTTTAAGGCAAGCATAGAATGAAGTTTATTGAGGAAGAGAAAGGAATGTTTATAGACTAAGAGCAAGATATGTACTCTGTAGACAGCTAACACGCCTCTATTGCCAGGGTAAGTAGGCAAAGAGGCCTAGCCTATGATTTTGAAATAAAGACATTATCATATCAAAACCATGTACTAGTCAGGTGTGATGCATATGCCTGTAGTCTGAGTGTCTTGGGACTGAGGCCAAAGGATCCCTTGACCTCAGGACTTTTGAGTCCAGTCTGGACAACACAGCAAAACCCTGTCTCGTAAAAGCAAAAGCCATAAACTAACTGAAAAAAGAGGATATCCTTCTTAGATGATTTAGTTATAGTATATTTAGGTGTCTGAAACAGTTATATAGACCTGGACATTGAAACATAAACGTGTCACAAAGCATTTATACCTGGTAGAGTTTTAGGTGAGATATATCATTATGTTAACCAAATGTATTAAGGCCAGGTGCAGTGGCTAATGCCTATATAATCATATCAATTTGTAAGACTGAGGTGGGAAGTTTGCTTGAGTTCAGGTGTTCAAGACTAGCCTAAGCAAGAATGAGACCCCATCTCTACAAAAAGTATAATAATTAGCTGGGGGTGGTGGTGTGTGCTTATAGTTCTGGTTGAGGAGGCTGAAGCAGGAGAATTGCTTGAGCTCAGGAATTTGACATTGCACGTGAGCTACAATAACACCACTGTACTCTGGTTGGGGAGACAGAGTGAGACTCCTATCTTTCCCCTGAAAAAACAATTGCTGTACTCCTTTTAATTTTAATGGCAAAAATCATAAATCACAGTGGATACATAAATGGAATATTCATTATCTGAAAGATGCCTAAAGCTATTTGGTATTTAAGGCAAATAGCAGTTCCTCTTGAGTCTGACCTTGCCTAGGCTTTAGAGAATTGATGTGAAACCGGGCATTGTTAACTAGAATTAGAAGAATCTTTTAAGACTTTATAGGTTCCCATGAGTAAAAGAGAGAAGAGGGTTGTAATGGTCAGTATTACAAACATTTTTGGAAAAAAAGATTAACACAGTGTAACAGAAATGTGATACTTTAATCCAAGCAGTATTCTAGTTTATGCTATTTTGTTGTTTTAAAAAAGTGAACCTTTACTTCACAAAATAGTAATTTTAATCTTAACTTTTTTCTTATAGCTGGTATTTAAAGATGCTACAGTGCTGCAAATGTAAGCAGTGGTTTCATGAGGCTTGTGTGCAATGCCTTCAAAAGCCAATGCTATTTGGAGACAGGTGAGAAGGGCACCTGACTTTTACTGACTGATTTTTGTGCCTTTTTAATTGTGGTTATGTTTACAGTTTCAGATTTCTAAAAATAATTTTAACAGTGATTTGGAAAGAAGTCACTTCAGAAGGAAAATATGGAATGATATACTTCACACTAATTTTTTGTGCTTCTTGCTATTTCAGGAAGCTTTTTAAGTACTTTCAGTGATCACATTTGTTCTTAACTGCCCCACAGTGCTCTAAACTATTCCTATTGGTACTTTTAAAGAACCTCACAGGGATCCTATGACAGAGAATAAGAAAAGATTATAGGTCCTTGTTACAGCCACGCTTACACCGTAGATATAAAGAATTTCTAAAAGCAGTCTCAGTGTACTTCTTAAATTAGGGTAATGTGGAATAGCTGAGTGAGTTCCAGAAACAAACATTAAAGATAGATAACTCAGTTTGGTATCAAAACACCTGGGTTTATATCTAGGCTTATGCTACTTAATTTTCTTTCTGACTTTTTTCTGCTTGTCTCTTTTTGGGCTTATCTTATCACCAATTATTTTGAACATTGAATGCAGTAATGTGTGTAGTAGCAGCCATGACAATTCCTGGGGGCATACAAATCTTCTCTGTGAACTTTGAAGGTCTCTGATGGTTAAAAATGTCCCTTTGCTTCAGGTATAAATAATTTCATTTGTTATTAGAAAAGAAATTCCTTAAATCATAGTTTCATAATTCAAAGTACATTTGGATTTGAATATTAATCCTTACATCAACTGTAGGTTATTCACTTGTTCAGTATGGATGAGCATTGCTAAATAATTTATTCTTAATTGCTTAATATAAAACTTTCTCCCTTTTTCTTAGGTTTTATACGTTTATTTGCTCTGTCTGCAGTTCTGGACCAGAATACCTCAAACGTCTACCATTACAGTGGTAAGCATGGAAATTTCTAGGGTTTTTTTTAAAGCTATATTTTTCAGCCTTTAAGGTGAAACTTTCTATATGCATGGCTAAAATAAAATTTGATCTTTGTGCTTGCCCTTTTTCTTTTATTTTTCTTCAAGCCTAGTGTCATCTTCACCAAGGATTATCCTTTTTTTTGCTAAGGTTCATTGTAGAATTAACCTTTTACTAAGGTTGTCCAATGTAGAAGGGCATAAATGTAGCTTTTAGACATCTTTTAGATCTTCAAAATTATTATTGTTTTTAGTTCTTTTGGGCTTTCAGAATAGCATATAGTAGAAGAGAGATAGGTATAACAAACAGGTTAATTTCTGCTTTAGTATAATAATTCTTGTGCATGGAAAGTGTGAATTTTGGAGATTTACTAATAAAATACCTACACTAAGTACTTAAAATTTTTTCTTGTGTTGTACATGTTTTAGGAACTCATCAATCAGATAAAATGAAGTCTGATAAAGCCTCATCTATTCTGTAGCTATATGTAATAATGAAAACACCAAACTCTTGATCATAGGTTATATTTTCTTAAAGTCAGATTTTTTTTCAATAAAATGTAGAAATATTTTAATTTACATAATAAGTGAATGAATATGGAATCAAAATCCACAATTAACACATTTGTAAAAATTGCACATATCATCCTTGGAATGGATAATGAATTTCTAAGGATTTACAGATGTCCAACTATGTAGTTTTTCTTCAGTGTGCTACAGAGTTTGGAGGTTCTGCTGGAATATTCCCCAAATCAAGCACAGAATCTGTCTCTTCATCAGTTTGTCTAGTGACTGCAAAATTGTCATCTCTTACCATGTACATCCCTAGTACAGCTTACTCTGTTCCCTGTGAAGAGCTCAATACTCTTCACTAGCTTTCATTCAGAATCAAATTAATGGGTTGATCAGAAAACTTCAGCATTTCTACACTGATTCTACCATGAGAAGTAATGATAGTAGCAGTCTGGGTGATGTAGTTGTCCAGAGCAGATGTCATGCTGCTCAGTCGGGCAAACCTGGGCAACAGAGCTGCACTGGCTAGAAGAAGAGCTGAAAGACAAAAGTCAGATCTTTGAATGCAGTTTAAGAAGTAGTTTAAATGCCTTTAGTTTATAGTTACTATTCAGGACAAGTAAATACTTATTGTTTTTCAGTTATTTTCAAATGTAATGATTTTTTGTTCTGGGAATATGACTTGGTGATATTGACTATCTACCTGAATACCTCACTTCTGATTTTTAATTGCTGTTTTTATAAAGAAGCTATATGATTTTCTTTATAGTAACCAAAACCACTGTTTTTGTATATTTTTGATTATTTTTGGATTCCAGGGTAGATATAGCACACCTATGCCTTTACAACCTAAGTGTTATTCACAAGAAGAAATACTTTGATTCTGAACTCGAGCTTATGACATACATTAATGAAAACTGGGATAGATTGCACCCTGGAGAGGTAGGTGATCTTAGAGCTCACTTCATTAGCTATTTGATGTCTTTTTGGTTTTGTTTTTATAAAAAACGACTGAGAGACATGCATAAGTAAGACAACTAAAGTATAATTCTGCAGAGAGAAATAATTTTGATAGAGATACTAAGGACCAGTCTGTTATCTTCCTATATTTGTTGAACTGTTGACTCTGGAAAATTATAAGAGGAGGAAATAAATGATTTTATTCTTCCATTTTCTGAAGTAAGAATTATAGTTAAAGGTAGGAGGGAGAAATTCTTACTATTGCATGTCTTACTCATTATTCTACCTCCTTTTCTTCTAAGTTTTCTGTGAGATGTAGCTAGTATTCTTCCTTCCTCTCTTGTTAGTAATCCCTTATATATTGCTGATTTCCAGGAATGGTAGGATCTATTGGTAGTGTCAGAATAATTAGTTACAGAATGAAGCTGAGTGGAAGATTATATCCCCTCATTCTGACATCCTGTTTTGCTTCTCTTTTGGGAAGTATAACCACCTATGCTGGTTTACAGAGTCTTTTTTAAAGGAAAATAAAAGTAATGTATGTTCATTGCAGATTTTGGAACTGTAGAATAGTATTAAGACAGGTTGAGCACCTGTCTTAATGCTATTCTACAGGTGGTTCACGCCTGTAATTCTAGCACTGTGGGAGGCTGAGGGGGGTGGATTGCCTGAGCTCATGAGTTTGAGACTAGCCTGAGCCAGAGTGAGACCTCGTCTCTAAAAATAGCCAGGCGTTGTGGTGGGCACCTGTAGTCCTAGCTATTTGGGAGGCTGAGGCAAGAGAATCACTTAAGCCCAAGAGTTTGAGGTTGCTGTGAGCTGGGATGCTACAGGCACTCTACTAAGGGCGACAAAGTGAGACTCTGTCTCAAAAAAAGAGAAAAGAATAGCACTAAGGGGGAAATAATTAGAATAAGTTTAATAGTTACTTACTTTGTTTTTAGCATTTACTTAGAATTAATTGAAATAAATATTAACTGGGGCGGTGCCTGTGGCTCTGTGGGTAGGGCACCAGCCCCCTGTACCGAGGTGGCGGGTTAAAACCCGGCCCCTGCCAAACTGCAACAAAAAATAGCTGGGCATTGTGGCGGGTGCCTGTAGTCCCAGCTACTTGGGAGGCTGAGGCAAGGGAATCGCCTAAGCCCAGGAGTTGGAGGTTGCTGTGAGCTGTGTGATGCCACGACACTCTACCGAGGGCGATAAAGTAAGACTCTTGCCTCTACAAAAAAAAAAGAAAGAAAGAAAGAAAGAAAAAAAAGAAATACTAACTACTTTTAGGTTAAAACTAACAAATTTATTTTATAATAGATGGAATTTGATGTGTACATTTTAGTCATACATTATTTTCTGAGGTAAAAATTGTACAAACTGACACGTACATTAGAATTTCTGTATTTGTAGCTTTTAGACATGAAGGAATTTAGAAGGTTTATATCAAATAGTATATTAAAGGGTTTTGGGGGTTTTATGGGTCCTTTATGGTATTTCTTTAATTAGAAACATATTATGTTCTCCTGGATGCCCATAAAACCCTTGTAGATCAGCAAAATAAAACAAATCTTCCAGGATACTTAAATTTTAAAATCTAGGATATTGAAATTCATTTGATGGAGGATGTTTTTAGTGTTATATAATGGACTATAATACTAATTTTTGTTATGTTCACTATCACATGCTTCTTTTTGTAGATAAAGTTTGAGAGAAAGTGATGTATAAATTTGATACATTTAAATAAACTGATTAATAAGAGAAAAAAAATATAAGGCACCAGTAGTGATTGTAGTGCTTTTATCACTTAGTCATCTTCATAGCCATCTTAATATTTGATGCTCGAATCTATTCATTTAAAAAGTCTTTCTACCCATGATGAAATTCTGCAGTAGTTTCTTAATGGAGATAGTGGGTATACATATAAAAATTTAAGTTGTATTTATTTCAAATGCTATGATTTTTATATATTTTTTTATTAAATCATAGCTGTGTACATTAATGCAATCATAGGGTACAATGTGCTGGTTTTATATGCAATTTAAAATATTTTCATCAAACTCAAATGCTATGATTTTTTGCTGAGATTTAAATTTTCATGCTTAGATTTCCAAGGCTGAAAATATAAAACAAAAATGATAGTCTTATTTTTCAAGAAAAGAGTTCAGTTTATGAATTTCAGGTTTCTTGGCTCCAGTTGAACTTCCCAGCCTCAAGCATTCCTCCCATCTTGGCCTCCCAAAGTGCTAGGATTATAGTTGTGAGCTACTGTGCCAGGCCAATAATTGAGTTTACTTTTAAGTGTTTATGGTGATAGATACCTGCAAAGATAAAACGAAGATAATACAAATAATGGATTTTTCCAAATTATTGGAACTGTGAATCTTTGTTTAATTAAAATTGAATTGTAAATTGAATTATGCCACTAATCCAAATTTAGTTAACCAAAATTTTTTTGTTTATTTCTTGATCAAAATCTTTTTATATTGTCCCTTTTTATCACGTGTTACCTTCCCCATTATCACCATCCCCACTGGAGTAGTACATTAGTTATAATTTATTGAACCTATTTTGACGTTATCATCATCTAATGCTGTGTCTTCTTTAAATACCAAAAAGAAGTTCAAAAATCTTAAATTTGTCTTTTGGAAATAAGATCCTTTCATATTGAAAGACATGTTTAATGTTCATTTATGATACATTTTTTCTTAGTTGACTGTTGTGCAAGATTGTTATAAAGAGAAGCTAAAACTTTTGGATCATATTATAATATGATAGTTTTATACTGGTTTTGTATGTCTTTACAACTTGGTGCCTTAACAATTACGTAGATTGAGTGTAGCTATTGGAGGAACTACATGTATTTTGAAATATTTTCTTTGAGATAATAAAAATACTTAGTATAACATTGGAAGCTACAATAAAGTTTTTCTGAAGTTTTTATTAAAGTGAAGTCTCACATTGTTGTACCTGATTGTTTTGTGGAGTTTAAAATGAGGTAGTAATACTTTTTGGAATTTGTATGTTGCCATTTGTCTTTGCTTCCAAATGTGATTTAAAATCCTAGTTCTGTAACAGCCTACTAGTCTGGTAACTGGTCTTGAATTTTAAAAACCCTAAAGTTGATAGCAGAAGAATAAATTGAATGCTACCTCACTTTTGAGAGAGATAGGGAGAAAAGCTTAGATAAACATGAAACTCAGGCTCGGCGCCTGTGGCCCAACGGGCTAAGGCGCCAGCCACGTACACCTGAGCTGGCCGGTTCGAATCCAGCCCGGCCCGCCAAACAACAATGATGGCTGCAACCAAAAAATGGCTGGGCGTTGTGGCGGGCGCCTATAGTCCCAGCTACTTGGGAGGCGGAGGCAAGAGACTCGCTTGGGCCCAGGAATTGGAGGTTGCTGTGAGCTGTGATGCCACAGCACTCTATCCAGGGTAACAGCTTGAGGCTCTGTCTCAAAAAAAAAAAATGAAACTCAG
>CAUYRH010177044.1:0-15664 GCA_963574655.1 Perodicticus potto
TTTTTGAGACAGAGTCTCACTATGTCACCCTCAGTAGAGTGCCGTGGTGTCACAGCTCATAGCAATCTCCAATTCTTGGGTTTAAGTGATTCTCTTGCCTCAGCCTCCCAAGTAGCTGAGATTACAGCCGCCTTCCACAACACCTGGCTGTTTTTTTGTTGTGGTTGTCATTGTTGCTTGGCAGGCCTGGGCTGGGTTTGAACCCTCCTCCTGTGTGGCTGAAGCCATTACAACTGTGCTATGGGCACCGAGCCTCAGGTGTATTATTCAATTATGCACTGATATCTATCTTCAAAGCAAATAGAACATAATGACTCATTTATTTCCTTTCTTCTCCTTCCTAATTGTGCCTGACTTTTATTTGAGGTATTTATATTTGTTTTCACCCTTATAAACAAGTAGGACATTGTGTAAGTTGTAGTTTTTCTGACTTTAATTCTTTTCCTTAAATAAAATACTAGCACTATAACAGAAAATGAAAAGTTTTAGGGGGTGGGATATGATATTTTCAGAAAAAATAAAAGTCAATATTGTTTTGTTTCGGTTAGTTTTGTTTTTAAGACAGAATCTTTATCACCCTGGGCTTGAGTGCTATGGCATCATCACAGTTCACAGTAACCTCAAACTATTGGGCTGAAGCAATCCTCATGCCTCAGCTTCCTGAGTACCTGAGACTACAGGCACTTGCCACAATGCCTGGCTAATTTTTCTTTTTTTAGTAGAGATAAGGTCTGGCTCTTGCCCAGGCTGGTCTTGAACTTCTGAGCTCAAGCAAAGCAATCTGCTCATCTCAGCCTCCCAGAATGCTGAAATTTTAGGTGCAAGCAACTACTCCCAGCTGTCGATACTGTTTTTAATTTTTAAGAGTTAATATCAGGCCGGTCATAGTGGCTTACACCTGTTACCCAGCACTTGGGAGGCCAAGGCAGGTGGATTGCCTGAACTCACGAGTTCAAGACCAGCCAGAGCAAGAGCAAGATCCTGTCGCTAGAAAAAAATAATAATAACTGGGTGTTGTGGCAAGTGTCTTTAGTTCCAGCTACTTGGGAGGCTGAGGCAAGAGAATCGCTTCAGCCCAAGAATTTGAAGTTGCTATGAGCTGTGACGCTACGGCACCCTACCAAGGGTGACCAAGTGAGACTCTGTCTCAAAAAAGAAAAAAAGAGTTAATATCAATGGAGTGTTATGTAGTTCCTAAAACAAAAAGTGTGTAAACTGTCATAATATATATACACAGTATACCAGAAAAAAACAGACCACAAAATTGTATCCAAATACTGGTTCCAGCTTTAGCCAAACTTTTAAGATGGCCCCCAAGGATCCTCACCTCCTGATATTTAGGACTTTGTGTAGTCCACTCACACATTTCAGGGTTGGTCTGTGTGACCCTTAGAGACAAATTCTGACCATCTCTTGCCGCTAAACCAAGTACACATTTTATTTGAACTCTCTGTCTCTAAGGCACTCATTTCCAATTAGATTTTATTGTTTATTTATTTATTTTAAGGCAGAGTCTCACTATTTTGCCCTCAGTAGAGTGCTATAGTGTCACAGCTCACAGCAACCTCAAACTCTTGGGCTTAAGCAATTCTCATACCTCAGCCTCCCAAGTATCTGGAACTTCAGGCACTCACCACAACGCCTGGCTATTTTTTTGTTGCAGTTGTCATTGTTGTTTAGCAGTCCTGAACCCCACTTTGGTTTGAACCCCACTTCCTCGGTGTGTGTGGCCGGCGCTCTAACTACTGAGCTACAGGTGCTGAGCCTAGATTTTTTTACTTTTTAAACAGTCAAACTCGGTCACCCTCGATAGAGTGCCATGGGGTCATCATATGTCATAGAAACCTCAAATTCTTGGGCTTAAGTGATCCTGTTGACTCAGACTTCTGAGTAGCTGGGAGTACAGGTGCCCACCACAGCATCTGGCTAATTTTTCTATTTTTAGTAGAGATGGGGGTCTCACTCTTGCTCCAGCTGGTCTCGAACTCCTGAGCTCAAGCAATCCACCTGCCTTTGCCTCCCAGAGTGCTAAGATTACAGATGTTAGCCACCTTGCCCAGCCTAGTTTTTTAATGTTTCAAAAATGATTCATCTTTGCATGCTATACTTGTAAGTAGCAGTAGACAACTCATAATTTCTGGAATGGCCAAATGAATGAATTAATATGAGGTCAGACAATTAAATTCTCGAGTTTATCCTAGAAAAAGTGCTGCTGTATACTTCATTGCATGGTTACCTTTGAGGTACTCCCCTTGGGAAGCTATGCACCTGTGCCAGTTCTGCAAAGCAATTTTGGAACTCTTTCTGGAATGGCCATCAGAACTGTTGTTCAAGGTCTGACAATTAAGTTCACTAACTCATCCTAAAAAAAAAATGTTATGTAACTCATTGCTGAATATCACTATGGTCACCAGATGGCCAGGGGAAGTACTTCAAATGTGGCTGTAGTGATGTTCAGCAATGAGATATGTACCACTTTCTAGGATGAGTTCACACACTTAATTGTCAGACCCTGTATGTGAATAAATAGGCTTAAATGGAATAACACCTCTATCCCTGGGCTGGTTTGGAGGGGATCAGGGAGTTGGACATACAATATCTAGGTCATAGGAAGACATTGGGAAGGTGAGATTCCCTGGCCCAATGCTTCTGCCTGAATGTTCCATTAGCCAGTTGTATGAAGTCCATTTGGGATACAATTACTAGTGTGTTCCAGGCCTAATATGTAGTACTTGGTTTTGAGAATGCAAAAGATATTATGCACCTTCACCTTAGGCACCCTTCAAATAGCAAGGTGTTACAGGGCTCTGGCTCTTTGTATAGATTTTTAAGTCTCAGGTTACCCCCAAATAAGATGTCACTCGCTGTACTGAAATCTGTCCCAGACTTACCTCATTAGACTCACCTTGGTTTTGTTCAATTCGGCTAAGTTATACACTGGGTGATTGGATTATATCCATTCCTCATTCAGCTTATAGTTTAAAAATTTCATTCTAGTTAACATTTTAAACTTACTTTATGTTTAATTTTTAACTTTGTTAAAGCATGTGGAGCTTTCTTGTTGAGTCCAGATGAATTGGCAGTAGAAGCTTTTACGTTTTGTTGTTTTCAGATCTTTTGATAGACCTTTCTACTCCCATTCCATTATTTTCCACTGTTGGGAAATAATATGTCATTTTATCCAAGTCAATCAATATTGATATTTGCTTAGGAAGGGAATAGAAAGTCATAATTAGCGATCACATGTCACCATGGAACCAATGAGGAAAACAAGTCCACTCCTTTTGCAGTCTGATTCAGTGCTTCCAGATCTATCCTTCCTCTCACCTGCCCTCTTTATTCTGTACACCTCTATATTCCAGCCACACTATTCTCTTAATAAATGTAGTTCTCAGAATCCTGCTTGTGTCACTTTCCCTACCTCTTATTCAGGTTTCACCTTAGACCTCTTATCCCTTAAGAAGCCTCCCACCTCCACCTTCCTCTTCCAAGCCGAGTTACTTGTCCCTGGTATCCATTGCTGTAGCACTTTCTGCACATTTCTGTCAGAGAACTTATCACAGTATGTTGTAGCTATTGGTTTACTTGTCTTTATTTTCCAGAAAGCTGAAATCTCCCCATAGCTAGGACTATTATCTGATTCCTCTCTGTATATCTAGAACCTTAGCATAGTGTCTGGTAAATATTATATGTTCAGTAAGTGCTTATTAATTGTACGATTAAATGCCCATCTTTATAAATTCCAACTCAGGTAAGGAAGCTATTGAGAAACACTATTAACTTTCCTTTCTTTCTTTCTTTTTTTTTTTTGAGACAGAGTCTCACTGTGGCGCCCTTGGTAGAGTGCCATGGCATCACAGCTCACAGCAACCTCAAACTCTTGGGCTTAAGCAATTCTCTTGCCTCAGCCTCCCAAGTAGCTAGGACTACAGGCACCCACCAGAACGTCTGGCTATTTTGTTGTCATTGTGTAGCATGCCTGGGCCGGGTTCAAACCCACCAGCCCCGGTGCGTGTGACCGTTGCCCTAACCACTGAGCTACGGGCGCCACACCTATTAACTTTTCTATTTTGCTAACAAAAAGACACAGAATTCAGTTCCTGAGCAACTTCAGCCCTATAAGCAATAATTCTACCAGGTGGCACTTAACTATAATAAAAGTAGATAAACCAGATAATCGTGTACCCAGAGAAAAGATGACTAAGGGAGGAGCAAAGGATAAAGAACGGAATGAGTTAGCAAAATGCCACAGTTAATTGCAAACTGGCACAAAGGTGAATGTGAAGAGTTGAAATAGGATCAAAGAGCAAAACAGCTCACAGTGAAAGCAGGGATTCAGCAGGAATAGGCGGACACAAGCAGGTGAGCACCCAGACAAGGCTCGGTTCCTCTGGAATTGTGGTCTTTCAGGCTCTGTGTGACAGGGAAGAAGGGAAGGCAGAGTATGATGCTCTGGAAAGGCTAAGTGGGGAGGATTAGTGTTTGCTCCAGGTATAAAGAAACACAGAAAAGACCTTAGGAGGAAATGGGCATGTTAACAAATAGTGGGTGTTATAAAAGTCTCAAAGAAAAGAATTAAAGAGGGGGCTTTGTTGGGGTGAATAAGAGATAGTAAGCAATAGTTATTGAGAAGGCCAGTTTTGAAAAGGGTGGATTTAATCCCAGCTACTCAGGAGGCTGAGGCAAGAGAATCGCCTAAACCCAGGAGTTGCAGGTTGCCGTGAGATGTGACGCCACGGCACTCTACCAAGGGTGACAAAGTGAGACTCTGTCTCTAAAATTAAAAAAAGGGGGCAGATTTAAATACACTGGTGTGTACTCCCCAGTCTATAAAAAAGTAAAACTGAGTATTTGCATTATTTTGAGTAGCATGTAAAATGGCACATGTGGCACATTTGGGCAAATGTCACCTTTATATAATTGACAAGTTTGGAGAAACAGTCCTCCTTAAAGTTTAGAATTGTGATTTTTTTTTTCCCAATGGGTAGTTAATTAATCTCCTTTGGGAAAGAAACCAGTTTTTAAAATTTTTTTTCTTTTTGAGATAGAGTCTCATTTTGTCACCCTCGGTAGAGTACTGTGGCATTATAGCTCACAGCAACCTTAAATTCTTGGGCTGAAGCAATCCTCTTCCCTCAGCCTCCCAACTAGCTGGAACTATAGGCGACCACCACAACACTCAACTATTTTTAGAGATTCGATCTCACTCTTGCTCAGACTGGTCTCAACCTCCTGAGCTCAGGCAGTCCACCTACCTTGGCCTCCTAGAGTGCTAGGAATACAGGTGTGAGCCACTGTGCCCAGCCTAAGACATCAGCTACTCTTGTTAAATAAGTAAGATCTAGTGCCTGAGTAATTGGATCACTATTTATCCTTTTGGAGTATTTATTCAACATCTATTATGTGCTAGCACTGTTCTAGCACCAGGAACATATCAAAAATAAAGCAGATCAAAATTCCTGCATAGGCTTAGCCTGATGGCTCATAGCTGTAAACTAAGCACTCTGGGAGGCTGAGGTAGGTAGATTCCTTGAGCTCAAGAGTTCGAGACCAGCCTGAGCAAGAGTGAGACCCCATCACTACCAAAAATAAAAAAATTAGCCAGGTGTTGGGGTGGCACCTGTGGCTCAAAGGAGTAGGGCACCGGCCCCATATTCTGGAGGTGGTGGTTCAAACCCAGCCCCAGCCAAAAAAAAACTGCAAAAAAAAAAATTTAGCCAGGTGTTGTAGCAGGTGTCTGTAGTCCCAGCTACTTGGGAGGCTGAGGCAAGAAGATCACTTGAGCCTAAGAGTTTGAGGTCGCTGTGCACTAAGATGATGCCATAGTACTCTATCCAGGATGACAGAGTTACATTCTGTTTAAAAAAGGAAAAAATTCCTGCCTGCGTATACATGTAACTCACATGAGGGTGGAGTGGGAAGAAATGAGGAATATGAAAATAAATAAAAGTAGCAAGTGATGCAGTATATTAGAAGGTAGACAGAGTTATGGAGAAAAACAGGGAAGGAAGGTAGAAAAATGAACATATGGCTAGCTGTGCTGTAATTTTAAATAGAGTAGACAAGGAAAGTTTCACTGAGCAGGTAACATTTGAGTAGATTTTAACAAAGTGAATAAGCAAGCAGTGCAGAATGGGGTCATATAAAATAGGACGCTTTTCTATAAACTCTGAAGTTGTAAGCCTTTCTAATACGATATAAAAAACAATGATCTTGGGCAGCACCTGTGGCTCATTTGGTAGAGCACTGGCCCCATATGCTGAGGGTGGTGGGTTCAAAACCAGCCCAGGCCAAACTGCAACCAAAAAGTAGCTGGGCGATGTGGTGGGTGCCTGTAGTCCCAGCTACTCAGAAGGCTGAGGCGAGAGAATTGCCTAAGCCCAGGAGTTGGAGGTTGCTGTGAGCTGTGCCGCTAGGGCACTCTACCAAGGGCAACAAAGTGAGACTTTGTCTCAAAAAAATAAATAAATAAAATAAAAAATAAATAAATAATCTTATCTTAAAAGTGAGGTTGGAAGCAGTGTTAGAAGGCAGTTACTGAGAGCAGAAGGGGCATTTAACGTGTTCACAATTTGCTTTCTCTAAAATCTGTTTGGTTTTCACTGAACACCTGGTATGACTCTGCAGTTTTTACTCCATGAAAACAGATACCTAGGATGCATTTTTTTTCCTTGAAATCTCTTTTGGAAGAAAAACAATTTTTTTTAATGGAAATAGAAATTGGAGAGGTTTTTCAGAAACCACAATAATGAACAAAATATTAGTGACCCCTGCAGTCACAGAAATGAAGGAAACCTGGTGCCTAGAGCTCCTTTAATTCACTGCCCGAGGGAAAAGAAGAACTAAGAGTTGGACAAAACAAGGACCCATCAACACTCAGAGAATCTAAAAAGTTGTTTCTGTCTTCAGTTGCTTAGATTGATCTATGATACCAACCTGTTTGCTGTGAGAGAAGACTCAGCCAAAGGTAGTGACTTAAGATGTGAGTATGAATCTGGCCAGGCAGCTGCCCTGTTTCAGTTGTTGATTTCCTGAGATGAAGTTTTGTTTGTTTGGGAGCAATTTTGTTTGTTCCTCTCCTAGCCAGTAGCTCTCATTTTTAACTGCAAGATAGAAGCTCAGCCTTGAATAGCATTCAAATGGGTGATTCTAATTCCATTTTTATAGTACTTCAGACAAACTCTTGTTATTTTAAATATTTTTAAATTCCGAATGCAATTAACTTTAATTTGCTTTATTTTATGTAATGTGTCACCTGCAGGGAGGGAGGCATTTTGATAAATGCCCTACACACTCAACAAATTTAAGGTGACTGAGAATCCTTAATCTATATCCAAATATGCAAAGTATTCCAGATGAAGAGCCTGGAAAATGGGAAGTTTGGAATCAGACCTTGTTGCTAGCCTATAACTGAGACTTGCACAGAGATCTGGAGATGAAAGCTGATCAGAAGACCCAAAACTGTTTTGAGCAAAGTATATGTGGGACAAATAAGGAAGCCTTAACAGGCTGGACTCTATGGCTCATGCCTATAATCACAGCACTCTGGGAAGCTGAGGTGAATGGTTTGCTTAGGCTCAAATATTGGAGACCAGCCTGAGCCAGAGAAAGACCTCATCTCTAAAAATAGCCGGGCGTTGTTGCTGGTGCCTGTAGTCCCAGCCACTTGGGAGGCTGAGGCAAGAGGATTGCTAGAGCCCAAGAGTTTGAGGTTGCTGTGAGCTATGATGCCATGGTCTAGTTCTTCGGCAGAAGAGATCATAAGACATAGTCTGAGCTTTATAGCAGGCTAGGTACAAATCACCAAAACAAAAAACACTTAATTTTTTTTTTGTTTGTTTGCTCATCATTTAGTGTTCCTCCAGGAAAAGAGTGTCAAAAAGCCATGTAGAAGGGGCAGTGCCTGTGGCTCAGTGAGTAGGGTGCTGGCCCCCATATACCAAGGGTGGCGGGTTCAAACCCGGCCCTGGCCAAGCTGTAACAACAACAAAAAAGCCTTGTAGGAGGGATTCCATTATTCCATTAAATACTACCAAGTGTTTTTTATCACAGGCATCAAGAATATTCAAACTCACTATAATGGCTTTGTTGTCAAATGATGCAATTTTTTTTTTGAGACAGGCGTCTCACTTTGTCACTCTCAGTAGAGTGCTGTGGCATCACAGCTCACAGCAACCTCCAGCTCTTGGGCTTAGGCGATTCTCTTGCCTCAGTCTCCCAAGTAGCTGGGACTACAGGCACTAGGCCATAACACCTGGCTATTTTTTGTTGCAATTTGGCCGGGGCCAGGTTCAAACCCACCACCCTCGGTATATGGGTCCCGTGTCCTACTCACTGAGCGTCCTACTGTCCTACTCATTGGGTGCTGCCCAATGCAAAAATTTTTTAAAAGCTCAATGCATTTAAAAAATTATTTCCTAGTAATAATAACGAAATCACCATCCTTTCCACTTTCCAAAACTTTAGTCCTGGAAAAACACAAAGATGTTACATAATATTTGAATAAGGCATCATAATATAGACACACAAAAATCTTTTGGCTGGGCATGGTGGCTCATGCCTGTAATCCTAGCACTCTGGGAGGCCAAGACAGGAGGATTACTTGAGCTTAGGAGTTTGAGACCAACTTGAGCAAGAGTGAGTCCCCATTTCTACTAAAAATAGAAAAAAATTATCTGGGTATTGTGGTGGACACCTGTATCTCAGCTACTTGAGAGGCTGAGGCAGGAGGATTACTTGAACCTGGAAGTTTGAGGTTGCTGTGAGCTAGGCTGATGCCATGGCACTCTGGCCTGGGCAACAAAGTGAGAGTCTATCTTAAAAGGGGGTGGGGGCGGCGCCTGGGGCTCAAAGAAATAGGGCACCAGCCCCACATACTGGAGGTGGCAGGTTCAAACCTGACCCCTGCCAAAAACTGCAAAAAAAAAAACTTGTATGTATGTAACATATCATTTGGTTTTCCTAATAACTATGGGGAGTGGGTTGGGCAGGTATAGTCACTCCCATTTTGCAGATGAGGAAACAGAGTCTCAGGCTAAATGACTTGCCCAACATCATACTGCAATACAAACTCTGGAACTGAAACCCAAGATCTGAGACATTGTGATCTCTCCACTGTGTTCCATGTTTAGGTTTTCAGCAGCATTTGCATCCAATCTACCATAATATAAAAACAAAAATAATGCTTTGCACACTGAGTTTTTTTTCTTTGCTAAAACATATTAAGAACTATGAGCAGGGGTGGCGCCTGTGGCTCAAAGGAGAAGGGCACTGGCCCCATATACCAGAGGCGGTGGGTTCAAACCCAGCACTGGCCAAAAACAGCAAAAAAAAAAAAAAAAAGAAAAGAAAAAAGAAATATGACCAGTAACTTGCTTAGGGAGACATTTTGGATCCAGGGGAAAAGTTGGCAAGAGTGATTTTTTAGGGCGGTGCCTGTTGCTCAGTGGGTAGTGCGCCAGCCCCTTATACCAAGAGTGACAGGTTTGAACCCAGCCCCAGCCAAAGTGTAACAAAAAAATAGCTGGGCATTATGGCCCAGTGCCTGTAGTCCCAGTTACTCGGGAGGCTGAGGTAAGAGAATTGCCTAAGCCCAGGAGTTAGAGGTTGCTGTGAGCTGACGCAACGGCACTCTACTGAGGGCCATAAAATGAGACTCTGTTTCTAAAAAAAAAAAGAGAGTGATTTTTTTTTATACTTAAGAGGATGTTCTCCAAATTCATCCAGGTAAATACAAAAGATATAAAGTCTCCATGTAGGCTCCCATGAGACTGCATGTACATGAACAACTACTGACTTCAAATTTTTGCCTTCTTCCCAGTGCCCTTATACTCTTTCCATTGTCTGATGTTTAAGTGAATACATATTAAAAATTTGAATTTATGTAATACACTTACCCTAATAAAATATTGCTTTTCTAGAAAAAAATTATTACTATTTTCTTTTTTCAGATACAGGTTCTCATTGTGTTGCCCAAGCTAGAGTGCAGTGTTGTCATCGATGGCTCACTGCCGTGCTTAAGCTATCCTTCAACCTCAGCTTCATAGGTAGCTGGGACTATAGGCATGCACCACACCGGGCTGGCTGATTTATTTTATTTTTTAATTTTCTTTTAGAGGCAGCATCTTGCTGTGTCACCCAGACTGGTTTTGAATTCATTGGTCTCAAGCAGTCTTCCCACCTCAGCTTCCTAAAGTACTAGGCTTGGCCAGGTGTGCTGCCTCAAAACCTTGTAATCCTAGCACTGTGGGATGCTGAGGCAGAAGGAATGCTTGAGGTTATGAGTTTGAGATCAAAGTACTAGGATCACAGACATGAGCCTGGCCAAGAGTGATTTTTGATGTGGATTTCATCACTAACTTCATGACTTTCAGCAAGTCATAGACCTCTCTGTCTTAGTTCACCCATCTACCCTAAGTTCTTATTGATAACATGGCCTAAAACCTGTGAAAGCTATTTGTTTAAAACAATAATGGTCTATTTAATCTTTTTAAATTAAGTTGATTTACTTCCTTAAAATGTGGTTATATGTGCAAGCCACTGGCAATACTGTTGATCACCAGGGACAGTCCAGTGAACCTAATTTAGGTCTGTGAACAACCCAATGATAGGGACTTTATAACTTCTTTATAACTTTATAATTTTTATTTAGAAGTTGAAGTTTCTTATCTATTAATCACAAAGAAGGAAGGGAGGGAGGGGTGCTAGTTTAATGATCTCAAGGCAAAATGATTAAAATGGAAAGAAGAAAATTAAACTCAACAGTAGAAGCAGGAGCAGAGAGTATGTGAGAATCACCTTCCATTTAAAACCAAAGCATGGGTCATTATGTTCAATGAAATTACCCAGGCACAGAAGGACAAATACCACAGGTTCTCATTCATATATGGGAGCTAAAAAGATTGATTTCATGGGAATAGAGGCCGGGAAGGGTGAGGGTACAAATACAATTCCTTCTAATACACAGTTAGAAGGAATAAATTCTAGTGTACTTATTCCTTAGAAAGAACAATGAGTAAGTTAACAATAATTTATTGTATATTTCCAAATAGCTGGAAGAAAAGATATGAAATGTTCCCCACACAGAGAAGTGGTAAATGTTTGAGATGATGGATATCTTAAATAACCTAATTTGATAATTACACATTGATTACATTTATCAAAATAGCAGATACACTCTATAAATATGTACAACTTTTATGTATCAATAAAAAAGCAGGCCAGGTGTAGTGGCTCATTCCTATAGTCCTAATACTATGGGAGGCCAAGATGGGTGGATTGCCTGAGCTCAGGGGTTCAAGACCAGCTTAAGCACAAGAGTGAGACCCTGTCTCTACTAAAAATAGAAAAACTAGCCAGGCATTGTGGCAGGTGCCTGTAGTCCCAGCTTTTTGGGAGGCTGAGGCATGGTGATCAATCACTTGAGCCCAAGAGTTTGAGGTTACTGTGAGCTATGACACCATGGCATTCCAGCCAGGACACAGAATGAGACAATGTGTCAAAAAATAATAATAAAATAAAATAATTAAAAAATAAAATAGCAAAACATGAGGAAAAAATATATATATATACATATATATATATATATATATATTTTTTTTTTTTTTTTTTTATAGAGACAAGGTCTTGCTCGTTGCCCAGGCTAGAGTAAAGTGGCATGATCACAGCCCGCTGCAGCCTTGAACGTCTAGGTTCGAATGATCCTCCTGGTTCGCCTCCCAAGTAGCCAGAACTTCATATATAGGTGTATGCCACCATGGTCAGCTAATTTTTCTTTCTTTCTTTTTTGAGAGAAAATCTCACTTTGTCACCCAGGATAGAGTGCTGTGGCATCGTAGCTCACAGTAACCTCAAATTCTTGGGCTCTAGTGATCCTCTTGCCTCATCCTCCTAAGTAGCTGGGATTATTGGCACCTGCCACAACACCAAGCTAGTTTTGTTTGTTTGTTTGTTTGTTTGTTTTTATTGAGACAGAGTCTCACTTTGTCGTCCTCTGTAGAGTGCTGTGACCCGCCATAATTCCTGGCTATTTTTGTTTGTTTGTTTAGCAAGCCCTGGTACATGTGGCTAGTGCCCTAACCACTGAGTTACGGGTGCCCATTTTTTTGTTTGTTTGTTTTTCTTCTTTTTTTCTTTTCCAGCTAGTTTTTCTACTTTTAGTAGAGGTAGGTCTTGCTCTTTTTCAGGTTGATCTTGAACTCTTGAACTAAGGTAATCCACCTACCTTGGGCTCCCAGAGAGCCATGAATACAGGGGTAAGCCACGGTACCAGCCTAATTTTTCTTTTTCTTTTTCTTTTTTTGTTTTTTAGAGACACTCTCACTTTAACACCCTCAGTAGTACCGTGGCGTCACAGCTCATAGCAACCTCCAACTCCTGGGCTTCAGTGATTCTCTTGCCTCAGCCTCCTGAATAGCTGGGACTACAGGCGCCCGCCAAAACACCCAGCTATTTTTTTTTTTTTTTTTTTTTTTTTTGTAGAGACAGAGTCTCACTTTATCGCCCTTGGTAGAGTGCCGTGGTGTCACACAGCTCACAGCAACCTCTAACTCCTGGGCTTAGGCGATTCTCTTGCCTCAGCCTCCCAAGTAGCTGGGACTACAGGCGCCCACCACAACGCCCGGCTATTTTTCTGTTTTGCAATTCGGCCGAGGCCGAGTTTGAACCCACCACCTTCGGCATATGGGGCTGGCGCCCTACTTGATGAGCCACAGGCACCACCCTCCCAGCTATTTTTTTGTTGCAGTTTGGCCGGGGCTGGGTTTGAACCCGCCACCCTCGGTTTATGGGGGGGATGCCCTACTCACTGAGCCACCGGCGCCACCTCTAATTTTTCTTTTCTTTTTTTTTTTTTTTTTTTGTAGAGACAGAGTCTTACTTTATTGCCCTCAGTAGAGTGCCGTGGCTCACATAGCTCACAGCATCTAATTTTTCTTATTAATTTTTTTTTTTTTTTTGGAGAGACAAGGTCTTACTCTGTTGCCCAGGCTGTTCTTGAACTACTGGCCTCAGTCACTCCTCTTGCTTCAGCTTCCCAGAGTGTTGGGATTTATAGGTATGAAACACTGCACCCAGCCAGAAAATATATTTTAAATCTCAAGTTTCCTTATGAAACCAGATACCCTTCAGAAAAGGTGCTAAGAGCCCACGATTTATCCTAGGTTACCTCATTGTACTTGCTATTAGAGATACAAAAGGAAACCCTTGGGCACAGCGTGTTTATTCTTTTAAAGGTAGCCAAAAAAAAAACCAGTTGGTCTAATCTTGTATGTTTTTATCCTGTAAGCCACTGCAGGTGTGTGAACAAGACTGCTACTTCAACAAAATCCTAGACCCAACCACACCTTGAGAAAAGAATGGCCACTTCCTGGGGTGCAGTCTTTTTCATGCTGGTGGTATCCTGTGTTTGCAGCACTGTCTTCCACAGGGACCAACAGACTTGGTTTGAGGGTGTCTTCCTGTCTTCCATGTGCCCCATCAATGTCAGTGCCAGCATCTTGTATGGAATTATGTTTGACGCAGGGAGCACTGGAACTCGAATTCATGTTTATACCTTTGTGCAAAAAACACCAGGTAAATGCAAATGGGACCCTTACCAGAGTCTGAAAATTCACACTTTCTTATCTCCTGCCAGAAGCAAATGTGCTGAGTTCATGATGTAAATTACAGAATCTGAGAGAGAGTGAAGGTCCTTCAGAGAACTGAACATGTGGTTTAATTCATTTTGAAATTATGAGATATTTGGGCTGCATGTATTCTGAAACTTGTATGTCCAAGAATGGCTATAATTTGTTCTTTTTCTTATCTAAAAGTGGTTAATACTCCAGGGCTCCAGAATATTGGGGGTGGTCTTGGGAAAAGAATCAAATGAAGGTTTTACTGACATCCTTGGACAGAGGCTGAGGGGATTCTGAAGATTGTTTTTGAGTTGCCAGTGTTCTTTTTCTCAGGGTGCCTAGGGAGCCTGGGGAAAGAAGTAGGAGCTAGATGTCCACCAAAGAAATGGCAGTGGTACCCTCAGGGTTTTCTTTAGTTCCCCTTTCCAGTACTCCTGCTAGGTATTCCACACAAGTTGGATCTTTAGAATAGCTTGGGGGGAGAGCAGGTAAATCTAATAAGTAATAGAAATGTTTACAAAGTCAGTGTCTGAAGTGGCCTAATTTTTGGTAATCAGCTTGCTGTCTTCTGTTTTGTTCCATGGACAAACTAGGACAGCTTCCAATTCTAGAAGGGGAAATTTTTGATTCTGTGAAGCCAGGACTTTCTGCTTTTGTAGATCAACCTAAGCAGGTGAGTTTCTTTTCTTTTTTCTTTCTTTTTTTTTTGAAACAGAATCTCACATTGTCACCCTCAATGGTATCACAGCTCACAGCAACCTCAAAACTCTTGGGCTTAAGCGATTCTCTTACCTCAGCCTCCCTGTAGCCTCCCAGGTAGCTGGGACTACAGGCGCCCGTCACAACGCCCTGCTATTTTTTTGTTGTAGTTGTCATTGTTTGTTTTGAAAGGCCCAGGCTGGATTCGAACCCACCAGCCCTGGTGTATGTGGCTGGTGCCCTAGCCACTGAGCTATAGGTGCCGAGCCAGCAGGTGAGTTTCTTATGCTTTGGTGTTTAGATTGTCAGTACCTTGAGAGTGCCTCTGTTGTTAAATACCTCGTACTATTCACTAATGAGATTGAAGTCATGTGTGAGGTTCAGTTTTCTCTCCTCTGCTAACCTCAGGGATAATAGTAATTGTATACCCTGACTCATGAGGGCTGGGTGGAAGGAGGCTAGAAATTAGATTGTGGCCATGCAGGGATGACAGTAGCTTTTAGGAGATAGTTCCCTGTTTATTTGCTGTTTAAGGTTTTGAGTTGAAGCGATCAACTGCATGGATTTGTGTAAATGGAGGAGATAGTCATGAAGTTTTATAGGCTATAATGTATAAACATGGCAGTTGAGGGGATCGAAACCAGTGAATTTTAGAGTGCCTTGATGCAGGATAGCGGTATGGCTCTACTCAAGAAATTAGGCAATAGCCCATGATGACAAAACTCTTTGGTAATAGAGGATGAATGGACAGTTTGCAGTGATTATATTTCACATTTGAGTACTCACAACATCTTATATCCTCCAGTGTGTTATTGAAATGAAACAGAATAAAGTAGAATGTTAAACTTTGGGAGCAGAGATACAAGTATTTATTATTCAGTGTTACTAGAATGATCATTACCCAAAGGAAAACCTGATGTTAAAAATGGTTTAAGTTTAGGGAACTGAGAAAATATATCTCAGTTCAGTAGCACATAATGGCAAACGTGCTAGAAAATTAGTAGCTATTGAGAGCAACTACATTATCAGACAGTGATTTGACATTTAGAAAAGATGATTGTCTTATGTGCTGTACAAATAGTTAAAGGTTAATCAGCAGTATAACTATAAATAGTAATGCTGCCAGTCTTCTTCAGACAAGAAATTTTTTTTTTGAGACAAAGCCTCAAGCTGTCACCCTGGATAGAGTGGCTGTGGCATCACAGCTCACAGCAACCTCCAATTCCAGGGCTCAAGCGAGTCTCCTCCCTCTGCCTCCCAAGTAGCTGGGACCACAGGCGCCCACCACAACGCCCGGCCATTTTTTGGTTGCAGCCGTCATTGTTGTTTGGCGGGCCCGGGCTGGATTC
>CAUYRH010177046.1:0-14382 GCA_963574655.1 Perodicticus potto
ATCTTTCTTTAAGGTTGCATAATATTCCGTGGTATACAAGTACCACAATTTATTAATCCATTCGTGGATTGATGGGCACTTGGGCTTCTTCCATGACTTAGCAATTATGAATTGGGCTGCAATAAATAATCTGGTACAGATTGTTGTAATGTGATTTTTGGTCCTATGGGTATATACCAAGTAAAGGAATTGTAGGGTCAAATGGCAAGTCTATTTTTAGATCTCTGAGTGTTCTCCAAACATTTTTCCAAAAGGGATGTACTAGTTTGCATTCTCACCAGCAATGTAGAAGTGTTCCCTTTTCTCCTTTTCTCCACATCCACGCCAACATCTCTGGTTTTGGGATTTCATCATGTGGGCAAATCTTACTGGAGTTAGATGATATCTCAAGGTAGTTTTGATTTGCATTTCTCTGATGATTAAGGATGCCCATCGATCCACGAATGGATCAATAAATTGTGGTACTTGTATACCGTGGAATATTACGCAGCCTTAAAGAAAGATGGTGACTTTCGCTCTTTCATATTTACATGGATGGAGCTGGAACACATTCTCCTTAGCAAAGTATCTCAAGAATGGAAGAAAAAGTATCCAATGTATACAGCCCTAATATGAAGCAAATTTATACCTTTCAGGTGAAGGTTACAACCCAATTATTGCACAAGAAGATGGGGAAAGGGGAGAGGGAGGGAGAGGGTGGGGGGAGAGAGGATAAAGGTGAGATAACACTTGAGGTGCATCTTTGAAGGGTCAGGAGAAAACTACTAAATGCAGAACACAAATGTTTTCACACGGTAGATGAGAAAATCTCACAAATGTTATGTCTAACAGGATGAAAATATCTCAGATTGTATATGAAGCCTGCACACTGTACTCCATGATTGAACTAATGTACACAGCTATGATTCAATAAAAAAAAAAAAAGATTTCATTAAATTTACAATTGAAAAAGTTCATTCCCATACCCAAGTTGTTTGAAAGATACTTAAGACTTGTCCAGTAACTAAATAAAATCTCAATGTTTAAATATAAAATTAAAGTCAATAAAATATAGTTAAAAATTCAGTCAAAGGAGTCACATTTCAAGCAACACTTGGCTGGGGGCACAGTACCACATGGCAGGCGTCTAATGTGCACGGTCTCAGGCTCCTACACAATCTGGCCTCCCATAAACTGTGACCTCACTTCTTACCCTTTTCTGCTGATTCCACTCAGCACTCCAGCTTTCCTTTTCTTTCTGGATCACTGCAGCCCCCAGCATCCTAACATTAACTGTGCTCTCTGTCTAGAATGCTTTTTCCTCACCTGCCCTTGTGGGTCGTTATTACAACTTCATGTCTTTGCTTATATCCCCTTATCAGAAAGCACTTCCACCTTGATGACCCTTATCTTGCTTTATTTTTCTCGTATTATTCATTTCCTTCTTTTATTGCCAGTTTATTCATTTTTCTCGTATTTATTCATTTCCTTCTTTTATTGCAGTATGAAGGCAGGGACATATGCTCACTGCATCCACAGTGCCTGGCAAATAGCAGATGCTTAAGTATTTGCTTAATATGGACGTATTAACCACAGCTCCTAATTATTTAACGGGTCCTATATGTGGAGGAGAGTGTGTGTGCACTCCTGCTCCCCTCTTCCTCTTCTTTGTTTGCTTTTCATCATGACCACCTATTTTAAGAACCACTTTCCCCTACTTTGTATCCCATGTACCCTGTTAGCTCTTCTATAAAACCCTAATTTTTACTGATTGATCAGTGTGTGAGAAACACTTTCACTTCAAATGTAGCCTATTTTGATCTTACACATTCACTCTTGGCAAGAACTATTTAGTGCTAGAGTTAAGCAATGGTATGGCCGACAAATAAGTTTCACCCTACAAATAAAGATAAGTGATTTAAACAATTAATTATCTCTCACTTCTAGTATTAGATAAAAGTGAGTTTTTCCTGAAATAGAGATTATCTGTAATTTTGTAATAGATAGTAATTATAGCTTCACGCATGTATGCATTTTAGAGCCATTCACATATTTAGCTGTGAAGCTATCATATTAGCTTGCAGAATTTTATCAACAATATTAAAATAAGGAGCAAGGCTCGGTGCCCATAGCTCAGAGGCTAGGGTGCCAGCCACATACACCACAGCTGGTGGGTTCGAATCCAGCCTGGGCCTGCCAAATAACAATGACAACTACAACCAAAAAATAGCTGGGCGTTGTGACGGATACTTGTGGACCCAGCTACTTGGGAGGCTGAGGCAAGAGAATCGCTTAAGCCCAAGAGTTTGAGGTTGCTGTGAGCTGTGAGAGTATAGCACTCTACTGAGGGCGACAGAGTAAGACTCTGTCTAAAAATAAATAAATAAATAAATAAAATAAGGTTCGAATCATCAATATCTGTATCACCCATTTATCAATCAAAAAACTTAGATTACATTTATAAATAATTATATACATGGAAGAGTTAATTTTAAATGTAATTGTAAAATTATAATAAAGTTCCTGTAAGTACAGAAGGTGCACTCATCATTTTCACTGAGTTCTTTGGTTATCTTATATCTTCTGCAATCTTCTTTTTGATACATTTTCCATAAATACTGCAAAAACTAATGCAAACTTTTTTAATAAGTAAAACTAATCTTAAAAATATTCATTATGCTAAGGTAAGTTTGCATATTCTAATACATCTTGTGGTGTTGTAAGATTACTGCCCTTGGAGATAACTTTCTCCATTTGTCCATTTACTTAATAGTACCTGCAGTTTATCCTCCAACTTCTCAACAGGAGAATGCCTTCCCACGGCTACTACTGCCTTTGTTATTCCAGGATGGGTTTCTCTAATGCTTTCTAATTAAATCTCTATTCGAAGACCCTCAAGGGAGTCAGGTCATAAAGCTGCTCATTTGTAGTGAAATTGAGCATATGGAATATATAATGTTAGTCTCATAGTTCCTGGAATAGATTACTGCTTGCTTTGGGTTTGAATTTAAGATTCAACTAAATTCCCTTTTCACATAGCTCACGAATAACAGATTAAACAGAAAATTACAACTATGTAGGGAACTGACACCTTGCATTACAATCCTTTGCATTACCCAGTTGATTTCTAATGCCTCCTCCCTTCCCCCTGCCCACCCCCTCCTTGCCTTCTTTGCCTGGCAAGCTTTCAGTGACTCTTCAAGACCTAGAGATGTTTACATCTTTTCTGGGAAACATTTTGCAATTTTCAGAGACAGTTGTTTCTTACTCTGATGTACCACAGCCTTTGCTTGTAGCTCTAAGTATAGCCTTTTAGATAGTTGTAATAACCTGTTGACCCATTTCTACAATTGAGAAACCTAGGAGTCATCCTTGACTTATTTTCTTACGTCCTTTCTCACCTAATCAGTCACCAAGCCAAGTACTTTGCCATTTATCCTCAGTATGTGTGACTAGTCAAAGAATGACTCCCTACAGATGCTCACATTCTAGGCTTGACTATTCAACAAACTCTGTAACCTTGTGCCTCATGGTTTTTATGTGCAAATGACTATAAAAGTACAGTAGTACTTACTTAAAGGACTGTGGGGATTAAATTAATAGATACATAGAAGAGTGCCTGGTAGGTCATGAGCGCTGTGCCTTCCTTGGTAGAATCTAGCTTAAAATCAGAGGGCAAGACAGACATTACTATGGTTCGTGTAAGCTGGTCAGCTCAGGGCACTAGGAATTAATAGCAAGCAAGCAAATCAAATTGTAACTGCAGCTGACAGAAGCAAGGAAAAAATCTGAATTATGATGAAAAGAAAGTCTGGCAAGTAAATATTTAGGTAGATAAAATATTTAACTTAACAGGGTTGAAAGATTATTATCACATACCTCAAAAGTATCTTCTTAAAAAATTCTTAACTTGAAGATTAATGCATGAACTTCAGGCAATTATTGAATTTTAAAAGCCCATGCATAATGCTGTTACTATTTTAAATAGAAGAGTACTTATTTTCTGTGTAGAGCTCCTTTCATTGAATTCTTAAAGATGTTTTAAACCAAAAATGGTTCAGAACCATAGACTAGTATAAATTCATGATGAAAAGATTATGAACAAAGAATTTTATATTCTTCTGGATTGCTTTCATGTGAGGGAGAAATAGAAGACAATCTTAGACATGAAGTATTTTAGAAATATATGCCTTCAGTGACCTTGGAAAAGCTTATCATGAACCAAGAATAAAAGCATGAGAATAACAATACTGTGAGACTCGGGGCAGATGGAGGATATTGAAACTCATGAAACATAAGGTTAAAGTAATTGCTGTAACTATAGTTACATAAAAATGAAATCACTAAAATTAAATGTATAATTTAATATAATTCAGGAGCAATTACTTGTGTACAAATGATTAGGCTGTTACTTCAAAGACTGTGTTATGAGAGGGGGGAAAGTAGGAGGCAGAAAGTCGATAAAAATTCAGGTATCTAGTTTTATAGTCTTACATAGCTAATAGACAAAAGTAACTTACTATTTACTAACTTGAGAAGTAGGCATTGAATAATATTTTTAAGAAATAAAGGAAATCATTTGACGATTATAAATGCATGAATCCCAAATCACTGTGGAATCAAAACATGGTTCGTATAGTGAAGGAGAGAAAATACAGCAGTAAGAAATAAAATCAGGTCACAGAAAAATAGCCAGCCACACAAGTGGAAATAGTAGAAATATAAATGAAAATATTTCTATATTAAAAAATAACATTCAGTTATAAGCATTTTTTTCTTCTTTTTTTTTTTTTAGAGACAGAGTCTCACTTTGTCCCCCTTGGTAGAGTGCTGTGGCGTCACACAGCTCACAGCAACCTCCAACTCTTAGGCTTAGGCGATTCTCTTGCCTCAGCCTCCCGAGTAGCTGGGACCACAGATGCCCGACACAATGCCCCACTATTTTTTGTTGCAGTTTGGCCTGGGCCAGGTTCGAACTCACCACCCTTGGTCTGTGGGCCTGGCACCCTACTCACTGAGCCACAGGTGCTGCCCCAGTTATAAGCATTTTTTAAAGGAACACATCTATTAAAATTAGATGTTTGGAAGTTTAAAAATACGAAAAGATTAAAAACAAACCTATAAACCAAGTGCATAGGCAATGACCATAATTTATGAAAAAAATTAATTCAAGGCAAAATGCATTAAGAGAAACAAAGATGTTTGCTTCACATTGATCAAGAAAACACACATTGGATAAATCTTATGTGCTAAAATCAAACTATGTAGATCAAATATAAATATAAAGAATTTACACAAATGTAATTGTGGATGAGAGAAACTAGCATGTACTTAACCTTCAACACATGTTACACAAATGTTAGAAAGTGTTAATGTGTTTCAAAAGTTGAAAAAGAGATATCAAACACTTTTATAAAATACTATAATTATTTTTTCTGAGTCATATTTATGTATTTTAATAGATACAGAGCCATATCATGTAAAACATGATGCAGGAACTGAATCCTAAAATATATGGGATTGATCAATTTATGTGTGGATTAGTAAGGAAAGTTGGGTGGAAGGCCTGTAATTTGATTGTAAATATGTCTCAAAGAATAATAAATATTTAACATGAAGACAGAAATGTGTTATATATATGTATTTAAAATGTATTATGTATTTTCAACAGATTACATCTAAAATCAGATTTTCCTGTTGCTAAAATCAATAAGCAGATTGGTAATTCCCTCAAATATTCTTTTGTCTAAGAATAATAATAATAAATCTTTATATAACATGTATATGAACAGGAGCAATCAACCTTTGAGAAAAATGTACATGGCTACTTTGAATAGAAATTTGCCTAGTTTTCTATTTAATTTTTTTGCCTTTTTTTTTTTTGAGATAAAGTTTCACTCTGTCCTCCTTGGGTGCCACAGCATCTCAGCTCACAGCAACCTGAAACTCTTGGGCTCAAGTGACTCTCTGGGCTCAGCTTCTGAATAGCTCACACGGGCACCCACTATGATTCCTGGCTAGTTTTTTTGTTTTTCATAAAGACAAGGTCTTGTTCTTGCTCAGGCTGGTCTCCATCTCCTGAGGTCTAGCAATCCACTCACGTTGGCCTTCCGGCCTGCTAGGATTACAGGCGTGAGCCACTGCACCCCGCCTTGTCATTTTAAAAAATGAATGCACTCTGTCTTCATCTTGTAATTAGGCATAACTAGGTGGTAGTTCTGGCCAATAGGATGCAAACTGAAATAGTATGCTCAAATTTCTTGAGCGTGTACATTGAGGGAAATTGTATGCCTTTGTGCTATTTTCCTTCGAATAGTTGGCTGAAATAGAGACGTAATGACTGAAGCGGGAGAAGCAAACTTAGATCAAGAAGAGGAAGTCACGTTTTTAGGATGGTAGAGGAAAAAACTTAGGAGCTTGACCTTGTAAAGATTATGAACTCACCATCTTTCCTTAAGTTTATCTCTTCAGTAACAGTAGAGACATAAACTGTTGTCTGGTCTTCAGTAAGTCAACATTTTTGGTGAATTTTCTCTTGCTGAAAAATTTTCTCTCACACATTTGCTATTGACTTATATTAGTCTAGGTCAGTCAAATCCTTGAGATATGTTCATCCTTCTAGGTTGCTTGCCTGGGCTAGATGTCCATGCAATCCTTACCCAGCTCCAAAGACCAGGCATCTAATCTGGTCTCCAATGGTCTCTTACCTTGATGATACTTTATATCTGGTGCTCTGAACTTAAGAATGCAGAAACAGAATACGCGTGATCCCGTCTGATGTTGAACTCTACTTTTTCTTGTATCCCTAGTCTCAAATCATGGACTTCCTAAGTAAAAAATGTCCTGATTTCTAAGGATGTGTTTGTGCTAAGATTGTCTATATAGCCTAGTTTTCCAATAGAGACGAGACAGAGGAAGAGAGAGATTGAAATGCCTACATTCAAGAAGAACAATTTCTAGGCAGAGAGCTAAATCATGATCCATCAAAATGCTACATTAGTAATAAATGAAACTTTTTAAAGTGAATTCTTTTTTATTATAAATCAAATGAGAGAATGTCTCATTGATGTCTTTGATGATTTGGAAAACAAATAATTTCTGCCAAAACTGTATTGTGCTCTAGAGCAGCATTTTTTCCACCTTTTAAAATCTTTTTTACAGTATATCTCAATACATTTGCTTTCTAATGAGCAGATTTTGCTCCATTAGATTTTTACTAAAATCAAAATGTTACATAAAGCTTTGTATAATAGCTGAAGTCTTTGTGTTTTATAACATTTTTAAAAAATTAGATATTAGTAATAATATAAGAATACTCAAGACCATGAAACATTTTTCAATTTTTTGATATATACCTTACTGATGTCTTTTTCCTTTCCTATCTACCATGACCCTCATCTCCACAGGGAAAACTATTTTTAATTTGGTATTCATCATTCCTAATTTTTTTGTTGCTGTTTTGTTTTTAGAGATGGAGTCTCACTTTTATCAGCCTCGGTAGAGTGCATGGCGTCACAGCTAACAGCAACCTTCAACTCCTGGGCCTAGGCGATTCTCTTGCCTCAGCCTCCCAAGTAGCTGGGACTACAGGCGCCCACTACAATTCCCAGCTATATTTTTTGTTGTTGTTGTTGCAGTTTTGGCTGGGACTGGGTTTGAGCCCTCTGCCCTCGGTATAAGGGGCGGGCACCCAACCCACTGAGCCACAGGCACCACCCAACCTATGTTCATCTTTTAATACAAAGCTTAGCAGCATGTTATTTTATATTTTTACAATGTAATATATGAGCATCATGCTGTATGTAGTCTTCTGCAGGTTGCTTTGACTCTAATTATTATTATTTTTGAGATTAATCCATGATAATGCATTTTCACTGTGATACAGTATTTTAGACTATATTATAATTCATTTCTCTATTTCTTTTCTGATGATCATTTACCTTGTTGATATTATTTTCCTATAAAAGTCAGTGCTGTTATGAACAGTTTTGGTTTTTTGTGGACAAGTCACAGTTTCATTAGAGCATAGATGGTGTTAGAATTTCTATGTCCTAGTGTATGTTCACCTTCAGTAATTTTTGCGAAATTGCACTGTAAAGTTAAAGGTTTTAAAAACCCATGTCAATACTTAGCAGGGTCAAATTTTAAAACTTACCAATATATTAAGTGTAAAATGATATCTTTTGACATTGATGTGTGTTTAATTTTCACTGAAAGTGTGGCTAAGCCTTTTGTGTTTTTTTTTTGTTGTTGTTGTGTGTTTGTTTTTGGTTGTTGTTGTTATTGCTGCAGTTTTGGCCGGGGCTGGGTTTGAACCTGCCACCTCTGGCATATGGGGCCAGTGCCCTATTCCTTGACCCACAGGCACCCCCTTTTGTGTGTTTTTAAGCCATTTAGGAATTGGCATCTGTGAGTTTCCTGTTGACATCTTTATCCGATTTTCTATTTAATTATTTGTCATTTCCTTTTTTTTTTTACTTTAAAAAAATTAGAGATTAATATATAGGGACAAAGGATTAGGTTATATTGTTCACATTTGTTAGGAAAATGTTCAAATTGTAGTTTAGCCCTTCACCCAGGAGGTGTACCATACACCCCTACGTTGCATCCATTAGGTGAACAACTTACCAGACCCCCTCCGCCTTCCCCCTCCCTTTTCTCCCCTCACACTTGAATTTAATTGTGTGTTTTTTTTTCTTGTGTGGATATGTTATGATTTATTGGATGTAACTATAGTCTTCATTTAAGAAATATCTCCCGTTATTTTTAATTAATTAAATTCCCATAAGAAAAAAGTTTGCTTCTGTATCACTGGTATTTATCTTCCTATAGCAAAGTCCATGTCCCCAAGTCACAGTTTGAAGTATAAAAACTGAGAGAGGGACAGATCTTTCTAATTTGCCTCTGTGTTCTGTCTTTCATAATCACCAGGAAAGAGATAATGTTAATAGAAGAAGCAGACATTTTTGCACTCCTTTGAGTTTCTCTCCTGTGGCTGGTTGTACTGCAAGATTCACTACAGGCACTTCTCGAATTGCTGACATAAAAATACAGGGAGACCTTAGCAGCAGGAATAGATCAGAGGCCACCCCGCCATTCCTGCCCTGTGTTGGTGACCACATTCTAGCCCACTTCCTTCTTTCTCTCCCCCTGGGTGCTCCTCCACATGGCCCCTGGGGTGTTAACTAAGCCACATGTATTATTCATCAAATACTAGGGCTCATAGTCCCTGACTGGAATGAAATCAACCTACATTTATCTTGATTTTATATTTTTCAAAGAAACTTTATTTTATCCTTAAAGGTTTTGTACGATTTTTAAAAGATTCAAAGTTCAAAAGGCACCAAAGAAAACATACGGAAAAGGTTGTATATAATACACACATGCATATATAATCTTTTCATTTCATTTTTAAGGAATCATTTTTATCCTATTCATAGAATGTGTGATATGGTAGACAGAATAACAGCCCTCAAAGATGTTCATGTTCTGATCCTTAAAACCTGTGATATGATAACTTACGTGGAGAGAGGGACTTTAGAGATGTGGTTAAAGTCTTATCACATAAATACTTCACGGTGGAGCACCGAAGAGGTGATTAGGGAGAAGTACATCTCTAGAAGAAGAGGAAGAGAGTGGTGTGATGTCACTGCCTTTCGTGATGTAGAAAGGGAGCCGTGAGCCAAGGAATGTAAGTGGCTTTTCAAAGTGGGAAGAGGCAAGGAAATAGATTCTCTCCTAAGTCTTCAGAAAAATATGAAACCCTAAAAACACTAGGAGTTACCTTGGTGAGTCCTGTCTGAAACATAAGTCCGACTTACAGATTACATTTGTGTTATTTTTTAAGTCTCCAAGGTTGTGTTTATTTGTTACAGAAGGAGCAACAGAAAACTGACATAATTCATGCATCTTGCTTTTAAAAAATTTAAAATGAAATCATTCCGTATCAATACATAAAGGGTTTATCAGGCTTTAATTTTTTTAAATTATTTTTGCATCTATATAGTACTGCATATTTCATTTTATTATCAAACCATAATCACACTTGTTATGGACACAATGTATGTGTATTACCAGAATTCACATGCTAAAACCTAATCCCCAATACCATGGTATTTGGAGGTGGGGCATATGAGGGGTGAGGGCTCAGCCTTATGAACAGAGGTCGTGCCCTTAGAGAAGAGATTCTTGAGCCATCTCTCCCCACTCCCACCACATGAGGTTACAGAGTCAAGATGGCCATCTATGAACTGGGAAGTGGGATCTCACTAGACATCACATCTGGAACTGAGCTTACAGACCACAAGAAATAAGTTTCGGTTGTTTATGAGCCTCCGGTTCATGAGTTTTTTTGCAACTGCCTAAATGGACTGATATACCATTTGTCGAAGGCCACTGAACTCTTTTCCATTCCAAGTAGGAACAATGCATGTACCTGGGAGAAGTGCTGGTTTTCAAACATACTGTTTGACAGATTCAACAAATCTTAAGAAACGGAAATGAGCATTCAAATAGGCATGTTTATTTCACATTTTAATTGATGTTTCCAACTTCATAGAGGTTGTTTTAATTTATAGCTATGTCTGTAAGTCTTGTTTCTCTATGTGTTTGCTATCACAGAATTTTACTGAATATTACTTTTAGCTGCTTGACAGCAAATTAAAAAAAAAAAACCTGGTTTGAATTCACAAATCTCTTGTGGTGAGTGAAGTTGAGAATTTATTCACAAATTTAATAGTAATTTGTATTTCGTATCCTATGATTTTTCTTCCTCTTTTTCTTTCCTTCCTTTTTTTCTTCCTTCCTGGCATTTGCCCATGTTTGTTCCTGCTCTCGGTCGATGGACTTTTCTCATTTTGTGTAGTGCTTTATATCTCTTACAGAAATAAAGCTCTTTTGCTTTTAGAATCTTTGTTAATGTATATTTAAATAAATATATATTTAGTCAAATTTATCTTTTCTTTGGGATTTCATAGTTTTCAAAATCTTCACCAATATAACTTTTTACACTTCCATGGATTATTTAGTATTTTTATGATTTTAAGATTTATATATTTGATTTATTTCCTACTACTGAATGTTATAAAAACAATTTATCTTTACATTTTTGTAGAAAAGGTATTTACTTAATACAGTACCAGTTTTTAAATACTCCAGAAGTACTTTTTTGTTGTCAGCCAGGCTGCAGGGCAGTGGAGTAATCATTAACTCACTACACTCTCAAATTCATGGGCTCAAATGATCCTCCCACTTCAGCTTCCTGAGTAGCTACGATTTGAGGTATCTGACAGTATGCTCAGTTAATTGAAAAACAACACTTTTGGGTTTTTTTTGATAGAGGTGGGATTTTGCTGTGTCTCCACTTGCTGGTCTTGACCTCCTGGCCTTAAGTGACCTTTCTGCCTTGGGCTCCCAAAGTGCTGGATTTATGGGCATGAGCCACCACACCTGTCTCCAGACTATTTTTAATATGTTTTTAACAATAATTGTCTTGAAGACCAAAATTTCCAAATTACTATTTTAATTATTTAATAATGGATGTATTTGTTGCATATGTCCAACTTCAATTCATATTAATTATATTTATATTTACTAAACTCTTATAAAGAACTAATATGTTTTCTGTATTTTTATGAAAGGATTGATGATCAGTATAACTTGTCAGGTGATGTAGTAGACTCCAATTGTGTTGATTGTTCAGTATACAGTATTTTGTCCAAAGCCAACATCATTCCTGCCAGCTTTTCATTTGGAAAACCACTCCTCCCTGTTCTAGTCAAAGTCATATTGTCCTGACAGTCTGGTGCCTTATCACCACAGACACAGAGCTGAAAATATGATCTACCTTGGCCAGGTCATGAGAGTAATTCTTCCTCCTGGCAGGCCATATCTAAGTTTGTCCCTGTTTGTTTGTCTTTGTCTTTGTGCATTTATTTAAACTTTTCTCTCAGTGACCACGATACAGAGAAAATATGAAGATGGAGCCATCAGAGTCCCTTGTTTTCAGTTGGCTGAAAAATGTGGCCTGAGGGGAGAAAGTTGACCAACAGAGAAAAGATGAGGCAAGAAAATGTCCTGGATGATTTAAAATCTGTGGTTTAAATCACTGTCGTTTACATTCTTGTTCTACCCAAAACTCTTTTTTAAAATCTGTGATCTACATTAGTACCTTTCCAGAATCAAGTCTAGGCCTCTCTTTTTTGTTGGCATAATCTTTCCTTTATTTATTATTTTTTTTTTCTGAGACAGAGTCTCACTCTGTTGCCCCAACTAGAGGCATCAACATAGCTCCCCGCTACTTCAGACTCCTGGGCTCCAGTGATCCTCTAGCCTCAGCCTTCCAGAGTGGTAGGATTACAGATGAGAGCTGCCATGCCTGGCCTTGTTTGCATTAACTTGATTGATTTGACTGCATAACACATCTGTGTGGTATAACTATGACTAAAACAAGAACATTGCTTTTGAAAGTAAAACATTCACTCTTCTAGGAGTTCTTCTTAAAAATAGCTTTATTATTAATAACATATATAGTACATGTTTAGTACTTTAAGTTGAATGAATTAGGCATAAAAATTATGTAGATTTTGCTAGCTGCTTAGTGCAATGATCTGGTTCCATTTTGAAGGTATATATTTCTAGACTTTAGATTAGATAGAAATCTGGAAAAATTATTACATAGTGAATAAACAGTAGACTGGCACCGAATTGCTTTCCAGATTCTAATATTTAACATTCAATTGCCAAGTGATTACGGAAATTTTGTAAGTCAAGTAGAATAACAAGTATAAAGTACATAGTGCTTTGCATGGTAGATAGCAGGAAATAAAATACAGTCATCATTCTATGTCTTAAATGATAATGACAGGCTCATTAGTTATCTTGAAGAGTGCCAAAAATATTCTCCATTATTTCAATGTCTCATCAAATCTAACCAGTATTTGCCTAAAGTGATATATTGATACCAAGAATTTAAAATATTTGTGTTGGGTTCTTAATTCATATTTCTCAGATAGTTACAACTGAATCCTGCTTTTTCAAATTTACACTGATACTGCTGCCCCGGTTTGTACTCTTGCTACATCTGGAGCAGTTGGGCTCTGCACCCTTATGACTCATCTCCTTGAATACACTTATCTTTTCAAATCTTCTGGAATCACATTTAAAACAAAGCAATCAACAATTTTCCACTTTTCAGTGATTTCTAAATTCAAACAAGATAAAGTAAAACCTGTTTAATACAGCTTCAATGAACTGAAATAATCTCAACATCTCTTTTTTTTCATATCCTATGCCTTGCTGTGCCTATTGTTTGTATCTTTCACTGCTGACTACTGTAAGTTGGCTAGTGTGGCCAGAAATTAAGCACCTTCTAATAAATTATATCTCAGAATGTTCCATGTTAAATAATTTTTTATAACATTACTAGAATAACAAACATAATGGGAATCAAGAGTTCATTCTTATTTCAGATAAATTGAATACAAAGGAAGTTGTTAGACAAACATAAAAAAATTGTTGAGTAATTATAATACCAAAAAGTTGAAATTTTATAAATTAAAGCCTCTGAAGGTTCCTGGCTGGACAGGTGATTTTTCTGAACCGTGAACTCCAAGGTTTGAATGTTAAGTAGAAGATGCAACAATCACACTAATTCTCACAGATAAACTTAAGGCTGGGATGTATTCATCAAATATGTTACAGTAGCATTTTCAATTTGAGCAGCATGGAAGATACTTGCATTAGAAAACCGAAATAGTATCAGGAATTCCTAAAACACATTCTTTAGTAGCATGAGTCCTGTTTGAGGGGAAGCACTTACTTAAGAAACTAAAATTTATTTCACTAAGATTTATTTGATTGTAAAATATAATTCTGAGGTAATTTTGTCCTTATACATTGTATTTGTTTTAGCTAGCTAGAAATTGAAAACAGAAACAAAATCGCGAATCTAGACCCCAGAAATCTGAGACATGTTCACAGACTCATAATTATGAATTGAATCTAATCTTCACCCCAAATTCATGTGTTGAAGCCCTAAACCCTAATGTGACTCTGATTGGAGATAGGGCCTGTTAATAGGTGATAAAGATTGAATGCGATCATAGGGTTGGGGTCCTGGCCCAATAGTATTAGTGCCCCTATAAGAAGAAACACAAGATGCTCTCTCTCTCTTTCTTTCTCTGTCATGTAAGGGCACAGTGAAAAGGTAATGTGTACAAGACAAAGGAATCCTCGCCAGGAACCAAGTTGGTTGGCACTATAATCTCGCCTCTGGAGCTATGAGAACTTTCATTTCTGTGGTTTAAGCCACCTATTCTTTGGTGCTTTTCTATTGCACCCTGAACTGACCAAGAAACAATATAGAAGGGGTAAGTGATCTTTAAGAATTATTGATATTGGACT
>CAUYRH010177049.1:0-12006 GCA_963574655.1 Perodicticus potto
TTGTGGCGGGCGCCTGTAGTCCCAGCTACTTGGGAGGTGGAGGCAGGAGACTCGCTTGAGCCCAGGAATTGGAGGTTGCTGTGAGCTGTGATACCACAGCACTCTACCCAGGGTGACAGCTTGAGGCTCTGTCTCAAAAAAAAAAAAAAATAAAAATATTTAAGGAGAATCTGAGCTCACTAAGTAGGTTGAGTTTATAACTATGAGCTGACGGTGGATCTTTAATAATCTGGTGGATTCTGAAGTTTAACCCTCCCTGCTTCACTTTTGCAGGTGAAGGTTTAGGAAGGGGCACTTGGGTGCTTTCATTTTGTAAAGATGATGATGATGATGATGACATTATCGATATTAATTATAGAGTCCCACACAAAAGCCCTGGCCAGGGGCAGGAGGAAACGCGGTCCTGGGCCAGTCCCCTCCCTCTGTGGACTTCAGCTCGGTCACCTGCAAAGAGAGGGCAGAGCACAGGTGGTTTCCCAGGTCTCTGAGCGGGGCGAGCAGCGGGGCAGACACAGAGGGACTGTTTCTTATGATTTATTATTTTCTCTCATTAAAGTCCCAAACAATCAACCTAGGATTCAAGATATTTGGCTCCGGGTTAACAAAACTTTTTTGATTTTTTATGTTGTGTTTTTATTCTGGAGCTTTATTTAGCACAGGAATAGCCAGGTCTGTGAACCTGCATTCTGCATGATTTCCCACATCTCTGCCCCCTGGGAACAAAACCCCCCACTAGTTTCTTGGTGCTGAAGGGACTTCTGATCTACCCACAGCAGCCTGGGGGATACAAATGCCGTCTTTCATCACCCAGCCTGGAAGAAACGAGTCCACTGAGGCCCAGAGCACATTACTGTGTCCAAAGGCTTAAGAACAGGCAGCATTTGCTTCACTCGTAGTGACTTTGACCTGACCCATCCTTTCTCCAGGTGTCAGCGTCCTCACCCATGAGTAGGAATCACTTACCAGCCTGCCTTCCTCAAGGCAAAAGTAAGTGATGAGCTGGAAAGAGATGGTCCATAAGTTCTTTAGAAGTAGGTGTTACCGGAATATGGAACTAGCCACAGTTCGATTCATTGCAATGATGGTGGTGATGATGATGAAAATAGTAGCTGGTGTTTATTGAGCACTTGCTACAAGCCAGGCCCTGTGCAAAAATCTTTGCAGACATTGTCTCAGGTAATCTTTTCAATAACTACAAGTCAAGTCCTAGTACCATAGCCTTTTTATAGGGTTAAGAACTTAAGCGTAGAGGTTAGATGTCATATGGTTAGAAGGTGGCAGATGATCCAAGTGTGTCTAAATCTGAAGCCCTTAGCCTCTCTGGTCCTCTTATCTATTTCTTCCTTTCCCTATTTCATTCATTGATTCATTTATTCAACAAACACTTATTGAACACCTGCTATGTGTCAGCCCCAGAGCTAAAGCACTATGGTGTCGACGATGAGCAAAACTGAGGTCTGGCCCTTATTGATGCAAGCGAGAGACATTAAAAAAGTAATCCAAATAATCACGTAACTGCTACTCATGATGTTACTATAAAGGGAAAGGGTAGAGTGTTTTGCATGTGACGGAGGAAAATTCACATTCAAACTGAAGTCCAGGGAAAATCTTTTAGGAAAAGAGATATTTAAATTAGGCCTAACCAATGAGTGAAAGTCACAGCCAAGAAGAGAGGGAAGAAAAGGTTACAGGGAGTGACAGCAAGTGCAGAGGCCCTGAGGAACATCCTTGCTATCCTTGAGAAAGAACCAATGGAGACCACAGGTTATCCTGTACAGGAGCCACTGGCACATGAGGCCAATTAAATTAATTAAAGCTAAATTATTAAAATTCATCTCAGTGACACTCGCTGTATCTCAAGTGCTCAGTAGCACAGGTGGCTGGGGCTGTCATATTGCACAGCCTCGAGTCCCATGACCACACCTGGACAGGACATTGGCAGAATCTCAGCAGCATCAGGAAAAAGAGACATAGGAGCTGAGGCCTAGAGCACAGCAGGGCCACACAGCTTTTTGGGTAGTGGAGTTTGAATTTCCTCCCCAGCAGTCTGGGAAGCCAATGAATGGTTGCAGCATGAAAGTAAAAAGATGCCATGTGCATTTGAAGATGGTCTCTTGGACTGCTATGTCTGAGAGACTGATGGTTGTAGCCCAGGGAGAGGTGGCAAGACGAGGACTCTGTGCGGGCATCTCCGGAGCACGTGTTCAGGGGAACAAGTCTTCTACTGATGGTGGCTGGTATAGGACCTGCCCAGTGTGGGCTCTGCTCAGTCTGTTCCAACTGGGAGCCTGGAACTTAGCCTCATCTCAGGGTTGAGGAGTCTGGAGAGTCCGCCTGGAAGCCAGCCCCACATGCTCTGTTGCGTTCTAGCTTCAGCTGCGTTGGCCAGGACATGGTGGCCTCCTTCCCGGCCTCTGAGGCCAATCTCAGCTCTCCCACAGCCCTAAGAATCACACTTTCTCAAAACAGAAACCCTAAGGGATAGTTTGATGGGCACAAGATTAGGTATGAGGACAACTGGGTAGTCGTTTATACGATGAGTCCATTTAAGAAAATCCAGAACATGTGGCTACTGTGCCTATGGCCCAGATGATATTTAATGGTCTCAGACACCCTGGACCCAGGACACTTTCCATGTTGACGTGCCCTCCACAGCCAAGACTCACTCCTGAGCACCTCCCTTCCCGAGCCTCCGAGCTCCTCCAGGCCATTCTAGCATGAGTTCCAGGCTCCACGGCTGGACCAAGAGTGTTATGGGGGGAGTGATGCGCTTCTCTTGGAAGCCCTGCACTAAGGCCTCTATCCCAGCTTCTGGAAGACAGTTGACTAGGATTTGAGATGACAACTGGAATATGTTTTTCGCTACATTTTAAAAGTTTCCAGTCACAAAGCCAGCCAAACTTCTCCAAATCCTGCAGACGGCAGTGAGCCCAGGCCACGGCCCCACCTCCTCAGCAGCTGCAGCGACACACAAGGTGATGACAGCTAAGAGCGCGGGAAGGCTGCGCCCCGAGACACCACTAGCACTTGTAAAGAAATTTAGTGGGATCTTGGTGCTGCTAAAGACCCTTAGCCGATCTTGGGGGAGGTTTTGATCCAGGAACTTGCCTCAAGATTGACAACATAGCAATGACCTCAACCCCTCCGCTCCGGTCCACACCCCCACCAGCCGGGACAGGCCTTGAATCTCATCACTCATGAAGACCTTCAAAGCCACCACTGCAGGCTCGGCGCCCGTGGCTCGACGGGCTAAGGCGCCAGCCACATACACCTGAGCTGGCGGGTGCGAATCCAGCCTGGGCCGCCAAACAACCATGACGGCTGCAACCAAAAAATGGCCAAGCATTGTGGCGGGCGCCTGTAGTCCCAGCTACTTGGGAGGCAGAGGCAGGAGACTCGCTTGAGCCCAGGAATTGGAGCTTGCTGTAAGCTGTGATGCCACGGCACTCTATCCAGGGTGACAGCTTGAGGCTCTGTCTAAAAAAAAAAAAAAAAAAAAAAAGCCACCACTGCAGAACGAGAAGCAGATGGAACAAACCTAAAAGGAGAAATTCCCATCATCCCCGTAACCCCAGCTCATGCGGCCCTGTGCTATGTTATCCTATCAAGCCAAATATCCTTCATCCAAAGCACAGGGGAATCATAAACATTGAAAGGGCAATATTTTTCCTCCCACATCTCGCCATTTTGGTATTTCAGTGAAAGCTTATTGTCTATTCACAGTTAATTATTACCTTTATCTTTATGGCTCCATTTGTTTTCTCTTTTCCTAAATGACTAAATCAAAACAACAGATAGGTCGGGGAATAATAGTAGTTGTCTATCATAAGAGTGAGTGGGATTGAGTGAGCCTCTGGCAATAGCACATGCTCACCAAATCTTAGTAATCATTAAATGGTTATTGAACAGCTACTATGAAAGACGTGGTAAAGCAGCAATGGTGAATATTAATTAGCTTTAGAATGGAACTCTCCAGGTTCAAGTTTTGGCTCCATCATCTGGATAAAATTCTTAAACTCTCCAGAACTTCAAATTCCTCCTCAATAAAGTGAAAACTACAATAACATCACACAGGGTTGTTGCAAGGATTAAATGAGCAAGTGTACGTGAAGCACTTAACAAGTAGTTGGTATTTAGTGAGTGCCCCATAATAAATACCAGCTATTATAGAGGAGGAAAATAGATCTTTACAGCAGAGTGCAAGCAGTGCTATGACAGCTGGGAACACACAAGGCTATCCGCGGAGCTCAAACAGGATCCAACCCAGAAGGGGAGTTCTGAGAAATGAGTGTGGGAGTCAGCTGTGGTGGGGAGGGGGAGTAGGAAGCCTGTGCAAAGGTCCTGAGACAGGAGAATGCCAAGCCCTAAGGGAAATATTTGACTCAAGAAAAGGGAAGAACTGGCTTGGCACCTGTAACTCAGTGAGTCAGACGCTAGCCACATACACCAAATCTGGCGAGTTCGAGCCCAGCCCAGGCCTGCTAAACTACAATGACAACTGCAACCAAAACATAGCTGGGCATTGTGGCAGGTGCCTGTAGTCCCTGCTACTCAGGAGTCTGAGGCAAGAGAATCGCGTAAGCCCAAGAGTTTGAGGTTGCTGTGAGCTGTGACTCCACAGCACTCTACCCAGGGTGACATAGTGAGACTATGTCTCAAAAAAAAAAGGAAAAAAGAAAAGGGAAGAAGCTGGTGAGCCAGAAAAGATAAGCTAGATATCTGGTTAGGGCCGGTGTGTGAAAGGCCCACCTGGTGTAGCGGCCCTCATCCTGGAGACAAAGGGAACCGCTGTGGAATATTCAGCCAGGAAATGTATGACCTAATGGCACTGAGGAAGGATGTCACCCTGGGCAGTAGGGCGGTGTTTTGAAAAGCGTCTATTCCTTCATTCAGTAGTTACAGAATACATTCTAGACCAGTGGTTCTCCTAATGCTATGATGCATTTTCATTGTTACAAAGGGGTCGCGACCCACAGGTTGAGAACCGCTGTTCTATAGAGTAGGTATAGTTACTCAAGTGTAACACAGTGGCTGCTCCACAACGCTTACTGAGGACCTACAGCCTTCTGAACACTGTGCTAGATGCTGGTGGATACAGCGGGGAAAGCAAGCCCCTCCCCTCTGGTGGGCACAGAGGGGAACTACATAAATAAACATATCACACAACATGCTCAAACATGACAAAATAAGGGGGCTGGATAGGAAATGATGCCTAGGGGTAAGAAAGTGTGATTCCAGCTTGGGTAGTCGGCAGAGGTCTCACTGGAAGGCTAGTTTGAGCCAAGATTGAGATGAGGGCACAAACCTACAGATAGCCCAGGAAAGAGGACGTGCGCAAAGGGAATCTTAGCTCACGGATGATAAGGTGGGAAGTGCCTACCTGTTCAGAAAGCTCCAGGGTGTCTGGAACAAAGCAGCAAGGTGGAGATGGAATGTGGGGCCGGAAAGGGGCAGCCGAGGCTATCTCTTTTTGATCACGTACTACTTTGGGACAATGTTTGTCCAAATGTCTCAGATTGGTACAGCCAGCATGAGTTATCATTTAACTCAGTACTGAGTTAAGGCCCTACTTTCTACCCATAACAAGCTCTAATCTCTTTGCTTTTACTTGTGGTTTCTTGTAGTCTAGTCACACTGGAGTCAGAGAGATCATCTAAAAATGTGAATCTTCCCTCTACACTTTGATATAAAGACTCAAGTGCTTACAATGCACTGCAAGGAAGGCCCTGTGAGGCCTGCCAGCCGCCCACTTTCCTGGCATCCTCACGGCCTGCTCTGCCCCGAGTACACAACACACCTGCCTCTCCAGACTCTCCGCACGTTCAGCTTTGCACGGGCTGATCCTTCTGCCCAGAACACTCTTCTCTACCACCTCATGCTGGTTCCTTCTCCTCTTTACCTCTTAGCACAACTGTCTCCTCTTCGTGAGGCCCTCCTTGCCACCCTGTCTAAAGTAGGTGCTATGCTTTGTACGTAACGTCTTGCTTCCTTCCTAACACAACAATGGGTGGTAATTGGTTTGTTTCACTTGTGTTTTACCGGGTGCATCTGCCTTTCAATTCCACCCAAGCAAGGACTGCATGCTCACTCCTGTATTCTCACCAGGAACCTGGCACAGGGTAGGTCCCCAGTATTGAGTACAAAATGCTCCTTAAAGGCAAATACTGCAGGACATCAGCATCTTTACACCTCTCACCTACTAATCACCCCCAAAGTGCCTAACACAGTGTCTTCTACCACAAAGGCATTCAATTAGCATTTGTTCATTTCGCTGTGATCTGAGGTCTGACTGTGGTCCCTGTAATCCTTTCCACCACTGTGAATTATTGTGTTTCAGATGCTGACTCCAACTGCTTGAAAACAAGTGGCATCAAAAGTCAAGAATGTCACAGTCACAGTCGAACAAGTAAGTGCAAGAGATAGCATTTTTCATTTCTAATTTTTTAAAACCATTCCTGACACAAAGTAATCGAATAAGCTCTGAAACTAATTGTTTGAGAGGACCCTTTGTTTCCCAAGGAAGGTAGTAGAGAAATTGATGATTGTTCTTTTATACACAATCAAAATCAGATTTATTTCTTTTTGGAAATGGCAATTATAAGAATCAAAGTGAGGAAGTAAAGAAATGTTTTACCCTGCCCAGGCGTGGTGGCTCATGCCTGTAATCCTAGCACTCCGGGAGGCAAGACAGGTGGATTGTTGGAGGTCAGGAGTTCGAGACCAACCTGAGCCAGAGTGAGACCCCATCTCTAAAAAAAAAACTAGCTGGAGCCCAGGCTCAGTGGCTCACACCTGTAATCCCAGCACTCTGGGAGGCTGAGGTGGGTGGATTGCCTGAGTTCACAGGTTTGAGACCAGCCCGAGCCAGAGGAGGACCCCATCTCTAAAAATAGCCGGCTGTTATCGCAGGCACCTGTGGTCCCAGCTGAGGCAAGGGAATCACTTAAGCCCAAGAGTTAGAGGTTGCTGTGAGCTATGATGCCATAGCACTCTACCGAGGGCTACAAAGTGAGACTCTGTCTCAAAAAATAAAATAAAATAAAATAAAAAATAAAAAAAACTAGCTGGGCATTGTGGAGGGCAACTGTAGTCCCAGCTACTTGGGAGACTGAGACAAGAGGATCACTTGAGCCCTGGAGCTGAAGGTTGCTGTAAGCTACGATGCCACAGCACTCTACCAAGGTCAACATAGTAAGACTCTGTCTCAAAAAAAAGTAGAAAAAGAAAACAAAAGAAAATGTTCTACCCCATGTTGTTTTTCTTGGTCTGTGGTGAGTTCCTCTTACTGAAGTATTCAGTGATGGATGGTAAAGGAAACACCTGGAGTCGGCAAGCCTGGTGGCCTTTTCCGGCATTAAGAAATCTAACCAGAGCAGAGTCAAACCTGCAGTCTCACAAATTTATGCAGAGAAAACAACCACTACATGCGAGGCGTGGCTCTAACCCCTTGACATCTATTAAATCATGAAAACCTCTAACCTTTCCTATAAGATAGGTACTCTCATTATCTCATTTTGCAGGTAAATTAACTATTGAGATTGTGGTTACAGAGGTAAGAGGCAAATTGAAAACCTATACCCAGGCAGTGGGTCTCCAGAGCTGGCCCTTAACCACCATCTCATAGAACAAGAGCTTTCTATGAAAAACTAACTTGCAGGATTAGTCCACCCAGATGGTTGTGGCTATAGGATCTTAAAACAACCACACTGCCTACCAAAAGGAATAAAAAGACCATTTGACCGTCATTTCATTCATTCCGTAAGAATTAATCGATAGTTCCATAGAACATCAGTGAGCCACAGTATGGCCTGCCAATGTAAATGTGGTGTCTTTGTCTGTTTTGCATTGGCTTTCATGGAAGACAGACATTTCACATCCTGGTAAGGTTCCAGGTAGAGCCCTCGGCCACAATGAAGGGAAATAGCCCCAGAAAGCAGCCATTCTGATGGGTAAATGAGAAGTCGTACAACTCTTCTCTTAAAGTTAAGAAATATGTATACTTTAAGTGGCTAATTTTTTCCCCCTTTTCAAAAGGCCTCCAAAGTTCTCATCTATGGGAATTTGTACGAGACCTGCTTCTGTCTCCTGAGGAAAACTGTGGCATTCTGGAATGGGAAGATAGGGAACAAGGTATTTTTCGGGTGGTTAAATCAGAAGCCCTGGCAAAGATGTGGGGACAAAGGAAGAAAAACGACAGAATGACATATGAAAAGTTGAGCAGAGCCCTGAGGTAAGTTAATAGCATGAAATACCATGAGCCTTCAGGAAGAGTTATGTAAAATGGCTGGCCATAGAAAATTACACTGTTTTTGCAGCTTTTTGCCTGGTAATAGAAAGGTCATGAGACGAAACTTTGGTTCTTAGTTCCAAGTGGGATTATGGCTTGTAAACTGAAACGCTGTCCTTTCCATTCTTGGCAGTATTCCCCAGGGATCACTCTGAACCCAGGCCATCTCTCACACACACACACAAAACACGTTTTGAACTGAGAATGGGCAGGTTCAGTCTTCAAGATGTCTGGGAAAGGTTTAAGTGTAAGTTGATAACAGGGTGTGAAAATACCTGGGTAACCAAAGACCAGCCTTGTCACCTGAGAGGAGTGAGGACAGAGTGTTTACGTTCTGTTGTTTTCCTGAAGTGTAAACCCCCCGTCTTCTGCTTGCCTTCACAGATACTACTACAAAACGGGAATTTTGGAACGGGTTGACCGAAGGTTAGTGTACAAATTTGGAAAAAACGCACATGGGTGGCAGGAAGACCAGCTATGATCTACTCCAGGCATCAAGCTCATTTTACGGATTTCTGTCTTTTAAAACAATCAGATTGCAATAGACGTTTGAAAGTCGTCTTTAAAAAAAAAAATGTGCAAATATACTGATAACATTTGTCCACATCTCAGCTTACATTTGGATTCAAAGTTGTTACTTACTTGGGGTGATGGCAGTGACCCTTAAGAAATCCTTTTTCCCCCATAAGGGGAGGAGGGGATGATGTTTTATGGTACCTTGATCAAACATGATTTCCCTAATCAAGAGTTGCAGAAACACAATAGCCAATGCCATTGGTGCTGATCAGAGAAAACCGATTCAATTTTGCCATTAGAGACACATCAAATACTTTTATCCAAAGGTTCAAAAATTTTCAAATGGTGAACTGTAGCAGCTCACAAAAGGGGGTAAAATGTGATTAGTTTCGTAGTTTATAGAAAAGGGTGAGATGTAAGACATATATACTTTAGATTTTAAATCATTATGGTCAAATTCCATAGAAAAGTTTCTTTCTTTATTAAAAGAGCTAAGCCATCAAGCTGGGATATAATTGGGTTTATGATAAGTTAATAATAAGCTTCTTAACCAGAATATCTTTTTGACCATTTAGCAAAACTCCCATGGCCATCCTTCCAGAACTAAACACTTAAAGTCAGCCACACTATTACTTGTTGCTGGGTTTATTTCCCCTCTTCTCCTAAGTGATGGTTGGCATCACGTATGCAAAGAGCTAGTCAATAGATACGTATATCAACTCCCAAATCACTAGTGTTTCTATGATTCAAACTGTCAACACAATAAAATCGTAATTCATTGATTCTGTCTGTGGTCAAGATGTTACACCTTTCTAGAACTGGAAATGTCCCAACAACTCTGTAATGGCCAATTAAATTGTGAGTCTCTTTTGTCTTCCTGCCTGATGTATACTCGATCGCTAAAACACATATTTCCTTAACAAAAATAACAACAGTGAATTTACACCAATAAATGTTCATGGGTTAAAGTCTGCACTGACATTTTCTCATTAGTCACCAGTATGTAAGTAATTGATAACTATAGGTGGACTGCCCCTGGGACTTCTATTTCACCACAGCCAGAATGGCCATGTGAGGAGGCACTGAACCTCTATACAAGCTGAAGCTCCGTATCTAGAGCTTACTTTCAAAAATAACTTGTTTTTAAAAATGTGAATTCTTGTAAAATAATCTATTTTTTTGACTCATGTGTTTTTCAGGTGGATATAGTTTGTAAACAATGTGAATAAAATATTTAACATGTTCAACTGTCTCTGTATCATTCTGTCCAGCACAGTAGGCTCAGCAAAGCACTGACAGCCTGTAAACCCTTTGATGACCCTTCCATTGCCTACAGTTCAGAGCGGGAGACTTTTAAAGAGCCCAGAAAGGGCCAGGTGCAGTGGCTCACACCTGTAATCCTAACACTCCTGAAGGCGGAGCCAGAGTATCCCTTGATATCAGGAGGGAGGTCCAGACCAGTATAAGCAAGAGCAAGTCCCTATCTCTACTAAAAACAGAAAAATTGGCCTGGCATTGTGGCAGGTGCCTGTAGTCCCAGCTATTCAGGAGGCTAAGGCAGGAGCATTGCTTGAACCCAGGAGTTTGAGATTGCTATGAGCTAGCCAGGCTGATGCCACGGCACTCTAGCCTGGACAACAGAGTGAGGCTCTGTTTCTAAATAAATAAATAAATCCCAAAAAGATGCAAGAAATACATGGAGTAATATTACTCGCATTAATATATGAGATAAATGAAGTTCACAGGCCAGCGAAGTCCTACAGATTCATTTTTGTTTGGTATACACTGTACTTTGTTTTCACTTGTTATTTTGAGATTTTGTTTCATTTCTTGCCATAAATTGCTTTATTTTGAAATCAGAAGATAAGAAAACTAATATTCAGAGGAGGGAATTTATTCGAATGACAGTGCTTGAATTTCAATCTAGGACTGTCCTCTTCTAAGGTCACTATAATATACTGACTTTCATTAATTTTGTCCTCCTTTTAAATTGGCTCAGAAACTCTCAGTTTGTATTTTAATGTCACTTAGAGGAACATAATTAGATAGTATCTCCCAGGAAGTAAAACCTAACTGGAGGATGTTAACTTCTTCAGTATTTATCTTTGACAATCACAGTAAGGAGTCTCAAGAGCAAAAGGGGTGGGGGGTATTCCATGTGTGAGATATTTACATACAGGAAATAGGTTAGATACACATGATTGCAACCAGTTTATTTGTAAACTACAAAATAAAACAAATAGAAAACTATTTCAAAAACTCTGTATTTGTGTATAACCAATATTCAAATAAATAATTCCCTTCCTTTTGTCAAATAGTATTAATTTTATGAATTTACCTTATAGATTTAACACTATAAAGAGAACTATAGTAAAGTTATTATTATGTTGAAAGTATTTACCACTGGATGCAAATGGATAACTCTATTTTCTACATCTATAAATATAACTTTCCAAAGCATACTCCAACACAGGAGGAATTTAGGCAGGAGAATTTAACAGGAGAGTAAAGAAATTTGAGCTAAACACGGAGAGTTTGTATCTAATGGTTTCCTGAAGCCTACATCTCAGGAAACTCCTGAGAGTTAAGAACAAACTGGTTGTGAAGACAAAGGGAATAAAGATGTTCAAGATTTAGAATTGACCTTTAATGTCTTCCATGTGATTTTCAAGCATTTTCATAGGTAAATGTGGGTTTAAGGAAAAAGAAGAAAGAAAATAACTAGTTGGTCTGAGCCCCTATTTTAAAAGTTTATAATCATATAAGCTAATGGACAAGAGATTTAAGTAATTTTCAAAGTTAGATCATTTGCTATTTTCTCGGGATCTCAGAAGGCTATCTAAAGACTACTGATTTAAACAAATAACATAGTAACATCATGATATTGGTATTTTTGTTTTTAAGGATAAGCATCTGAATATAGATGATGTTCAAATTAAGAATTTGAAGATAATTTAAAAGTTATATATGGAGTCAAAAGAAATCAAATACCATTTCTATTCTTACATACATATTTATTTTATTGTAAAAATTCAACACGCAATTACAAATCAGTCTGATGTGAAATCAATGCCAAATTTTCACAAATGTAATTCCAAGTGGAAAAATAAAAACTGAACCTGATGAATTACAGACATAATCATTAAGCCATGAAGATGCTAAAGTTTTTTCTGAAGATACTGCTGCATGAAATGTGTTTTTCC
>CAUYRH010177053.1:0-18981 GCA_963574655.1 Perodicticus potto
TCATATGAAACCTTTAAATTAGCTTCATAGTAGGGCTGAGTACATTGGATACTTTTTCTAAACATTGTGCATTCTGCAAAAATTAAATAGCTAATGATGTTTTTGAAAGTGAAAAATATCGTAATGAAACTCATGTCATCCAGATCTGCAAGCCTTTCTTAGTGTTCTTGTCAACTAAGAAAGAGATTGGAGATTGTATTCATGAGTTTTAAAGCATGTGTGAGTTCTATTAAATATTCTGTAAGAAAATAGAATAAGAGATGTGTGAGTCCACAGGGGGGGAAACAGGATAAATACTAGGAAGCTCTTAGTAAAGGAGGGATATTAGGTGTTAAAGCAAGTCACCCTTAATGCTGATTGAATTTCTTTTGCTAACACACCAAAAATGAAAGCTCTCTTAGGCAAAGAAGTCTAAGAACTCAAAGTGGGAAAAGAAAATAGCAGACCTTGGTGGTCATGCCGATTTCCTACCCAAAGACTGGAGAAGAAAGGAGAGGCAAGTTAAGGTTTTCTGCCTTTCTTGCTTAGTTTAAAGGGCTCCACAGAAGGTGGGGGTCCCTTTAACCCAAGGCCACTATTATAACTCAACCTCAAGGGTCCCAAGGCACACCATTATAACTCAACCTCAAGAGAAATCAGGATATTTAGAAGCAAAGGAAGGATTTTGGGGGGGGGGGGGCAAGGCAATCTATAATAATTTCAGAAACTGTACTTTTAAATTCATTTTCAATCAGGAAGAGATATTTTTAAAATGAGATGTTGAAAGAAACATTTGGAAAGCCTGTCACATTTCTTGATATTTGTGCATATTTTCATGCCTGGCACCATGTGAATCAGTTTCCTAGTCTTTATGTTTTATTTTTTAAATGCTGACAAGCAAAATTTTCAGAAGACAAAAATTTTGTTTGGTAATTATTGAGGCTTTTAAAAATATTTTCTGGTTTGTTTTTAATTACACAGTTAATAGGATAAGAACCTGAAAACTGAATGATGATTGTTTATCTTTTATGAAGCATTCCTAGCAAATTGAGAATTTTGTATCAAGAATGTGTTTTCTTATTCCTTGAGCAAAACAAAGTTATAGAATGACAATTTGGTTTAACCTAGGAAATATTAGCCAACACTCTGAATTTTTGTGTTATGCCAAAAGACAGGTTGGTCCCTAAAAGCATTGTAAATTGACTTTAGAAATTAAGAACTTGCATTAAGCCAGTGACCACTCTTGGGAATTTTAGCCCCAAAATAGCGTGTACATATATATTCGTTGTCTTCCTATAATATAACACATCGGATGTAATGGTTGCATTAGTTTCTGAGAACAATACTTAGCAAAGCAGCTGAAGCTAACCAAATCAAGAAAGATGGCTTTGAATTCTCACCATCCTAGTGATTAGGTTTTCAGCTGGTGTTAGCCACCAATTCCTACCTTGAAAGAACTGCTCACATTATTTGCTTGTTTTGAAAATACTTCTAAGCGTGATTTACAACTTCAAGTAGGTGTCTTTTACAGATACTCAATTGAAAACTGAGATTTCCTACCCTTGTCTGGTACATTCTACCAATTTCAGGGGGACTTTTCTGCCAGTGTTACAAGTACAACTAATCCCACCAAAGGGAAGATTTGTGTTAAACCTTTCCATTAAATCAACTTTCTCTGCCTGCAACATTTCTCTCAGCTATAGTAAACAACCTTCCCAGGGAGATGAAGGGCAGAGGAAGAAAGACCAAGTTCTTAGCGGATAGTTCCTGTACTCTAAACAGACTGATCCTTTGTTACGTGGCTGCATCTGGCACTGCGCTTTATTTTAAGCCCTCCAAAGGAGCCAGGACGAGGCTGGCATCTAGCTCAGCACTCAACCCAGCCAGCTCAGTAAGTGAAAAGCTTGTAAACAGCAAACATGAAAAGCTTTATAAATAGTAAACAGAGAAAGAGACAAGCAGGAGAACAATAGTGCTACATTTCATACACCACGAAGATCATGACTCTAGTAGTAGATCAAGAGAAGAATTACGTCCCGTTAAAGCACAGACTTAATAACTGGAATAACCATCCTTTGGAAGATATAGCTACAATAACGTAGTTTTTATTTTTTGTAAAAAAAGAATAAAAGAGAGAAAATAAAGGAAAGGAAGGAGCGAAAAGGAGAGAGGGGGAAGGAAGGATCCTGAAAAGGCTCACTAGTCAAAGACAATTGCTCATGATATTTTTAATTAATACACAGGATGCCCTTTCTCAGTGGGCTTTAGGACACCCTTAATAGAAAATTCCAACTGGCCATAATGACAGCCAAAGGTATTTTATCTTCTGCTTAATATGTAATTGAATTTCAGTCTCTGCTATATATAAAGGTTAAATCTGTCCAAATTATTCTAATTATTTTACAGAAATAAGTATAATTTATATGATCTTTTGTTTCACCGATGATGTCAAGTATACAGTAGTAATTTTGTGTCCCTTTTCTACATAGTCTTATCACTTTTATACTGAGAAAAATTCATGTGTAGTAATTAAAAATATTGTCTTGAAGGTTGGAAAGGCATGAGTTTGATATCTCAAAATCACCCATTTTCAGCTATGTGATCTTAGGAAGGCAATTTGGCATTTTTATATCTTAATTTCTCATCTGTAAAATGCTGATAAAATTATCTGCCCAAAAGATATTTATATGTATTAAGTGAGATAATGTAGACGCCTCCTGGAATAGGTATACACAATATCCTTGTTATTGTTTTCATTACAGTGCTGTTGATAATAAGATTGTTATCACTGTTGTTAAAAATCATTTTATTATTTCCCACAGGACTTAGATTCTTCTTCCTGGGCTATTTAAAGAAAATAGAAACATTCTTAGCTTCGGGCTCACACACCGTGACTACATTAATATTTTTTCCTTCCCTCTTAGTTTAAAAGAAAACATTCATGTTGGAGGGGAGAATTTTTGTATATGACTGCCTTTTCTTATGTGAATCAAAGTACTTTTAATTATCTCTTGCAATGAAATAGAAGAATAAAATGAAGAATGTACCGATTAAATTCATCTGGAACAAAATTACTAAGAAACACTCAGTCCGAGTGATATAGACTACCGAAATGTAGGTGGCAACTTGACCTTCCTGAGACAGGAAATGTTGAGCAGAAAAACAAAAGGCTTTTCTTTTGAAAGCACTGTAAGATCATAATAAGTAGTCTCTCTACAAACTTGGTGTATTGTTACTAGTAGACCAAGGAATATTTTATTCATAATGCAAACACCCCATAAAAATCAAAATCCTAGAACTTGAGAAGGTTTTTGTCCAACCTTGAAAGGACATTCAGAATAAATCAATGCCTATTCTTGCAATTTTATTTAAATTGCAAATTCAAATTCCCCTTTTCACTATTATTTTTTTTTTCATTTGTTAATATTATCTTTGTTCTGGAAGGAGAATTACCTGACGAGTAGACAGACCTCCCCAGAGGTTACTTTGCAACAGAGCCAGTGCAAAATAAATCAGGAAACAAGCCATTTGTAGAAAGATTTGGAGAAACATCTGAAGATTTAGATCATTTCTGTTTCACAGCTTGTCCTTATTGGCAGCCTGGCCACCTCTAAACACGTTCATCTCTAAGTCAGCAGAAGAACTGGAGACCTGATACGGATCCAAACAGTAAATCCTTAGTTGGGAAAGAGACCCACATACTATCTTCTAATTCAGACGGTCAAGTCCACAGTGCAGAGGCTTGAGAATCTACATCCTGTCACAGACCCTGGGAGCTTTAATTTTTCACCAACCCCATTTGACAGATTAGGTAACAGCAGGGAGAAATAGACCACAAAGGAGATCTTGATGCTATGCAGGAATAGTAATTGAAATATAGTCATTCAGTCATTCATCAAACCATTTGACATTTACTGAAACCTACACCTTCTGTGCCACCCATAGAGTTCATGATCTGCTAGAGGAACAGACTTGGAAACATCTAATTATCATGTAAGAAGTGAGGCTGTTAATTGACTGTTGCCTACTGCTGTGGTTATGGATTCTAATTTTAAAAACTGCATTTATAATGATATTAAAAATAATAAAATTAAGGTACTCATAATAAACCTAACAACATATGCATAAGCCTTTGTAGAGAAAATTATGACATATTATCAATGGACATGAAAACCCATGAACACATGCAAGATGACGTCAAGTAAGTCCTCAGTTCACATCATCAGGGTTCTTGGAAACTGAGACTTGGAGTGAAATGTCAAGAAACAAAACCAATTTTACCACAGGCTAATTGATATAAATAAGCATTATGTTTCTATGGTCTATTTTCTGGTCAAAACATCACTAAACTTCTAAATAAAGATTCAAAACACTTATAATATTGAACATGGAAATAAAAGTGAATTATATGTGTATTTAAGGAAGATGAATAAAAAATAATTATTTACTCAATTTTTAGTGAATCAGTGTATGACAGTAGTTATAGTTATGATGGGTTAAATCAAGAAATATTTTTGTTTGTTTGTTTTGGAAACAGAGTCTCACTTTGTCGCACTTGATAGAGTGCTATGGCATCACAGCTCACAGCAACCTCTAACTCTTGGGCTTAGGTGATTCTCTTGACTCAGCCTCCCGAGTAGCTGGGACTATAGGCAGCCACCACGTCTGGCTATTTTTTTTTTTTTTTTTGTGCAGTTTGGCTGGGGCCGAGTTTGAACCCACCATCCTCGGTATATGGGGCCAGTACCCTACTTACTGAGCCACAGGCACAGCCCTCAAGAAATAAATTTTGTAAAACAAAATTTGTAAGGGGAATCTCTTACCACCAGGCAGTTAAAAAAGAAACAATATGTTGGGCTTACTGGGTACTTTTGTACTGCATTATTTATTGCCATTCATTTGTACAATTGTCTTTACAATTTTAAATTTTGACAATAATATGTATTCACATTTCATTCAATTTGCAGTCTGCTTATGCCAGTCCAGGGTCACGAGTGGCTGGACCTTATCCTCACAGCTCAGGGCACAAAGCAGGAACCAGCCCTGGACAGAATGCCCATCCCATCGCAGGGCCTACTCACACATACACCCATACTCGCTCAGATGAGGACAATTGAGACATGCCAATGAAGTTGCCATGAACGACTTTAGGATGTGGAAAGAACTGAAGCTCCTGCAGATGATCCACACAGACAGTGGCCCTGTCCAGGAATAGAGGATTTTTTTCCCCTCTTCAACATTATAATGAAACAAAGTGGAATTTTATGAGCATCTATCTATTACTACAAAACAAAGAATAATAAAGAAAATGTTAAAGACTAAAGGTAGAGGAGGAAAATTACCTACTATATATTAAAATTTATAGCATTATTACAAGTAAAATAGTATAGCATTGGCACAGAGATAGACAAGTTGACCAATAACAAGAATAATAAGTGCAGAAAAAAGACTCATGCATATATTAAAACTTGATAATAAATCAGAGGTGAAATTATTTATTAAATAATGCTGAAGATAATTTATACGGGTCTGTACTTTATATGGTACACAAAATATAATTTACAGACATATTAGGTATCAAATTATAAAAAGCCAATTTGCAAACATTTAAAACATTTTTATGAAAGAAAATATAGGAATACATTTAATGACCATATCATTGAGAAAGAATTAGGAAGACAGTAAAAGCACAAAATTTAAGGGAAAAAAACTGGTTCATTAAAAGTGATGATGTAAAGGTAAAACATTTATATAATAAATAAGTAGATAACTAAAAGTCTACAAGGGATATTAAAAGTGACAATAGCAATTCACAAAACTGGTGATGTTTTATGTTCAGAGTATGTAAACTTCAGTCCCAGCTGTTAGGCCTAGACTAAAGTAGAAAAAGTTATCTTCTGGCAAATTTCTGGGCTGCAAGCCCTCAAAAAAATGGAGTAAATCTGGTTCACTTCCAAGATAGATGAGAAATATTTTATTAACTTCTTGCTTGACTAACTCCCCTGAGAAATGAACCAGGAAGTACCAACTGTCCCCTGACTGATGTTTAAGAAATAACAGGTGCGGAAAGTTCTGAAACAAAGATGTATGATGTATGACTAACCGCAAAGTTCTGCTTCTGTACAATGCTTGCTTGCTACCTTACCCGGATGCACCTGGACAGACTGCGTGCCAACCAGGATGCAGACCAAGGCTTAAAAACCTGACCCCTTACGCACTTGAGGCTGCTCTCAGAAACCCCATGTTAGGACACAGAGTCAGTCACCAGCCAGCTCTTCAATAAAAGGACTCCTCTCTAAATGTAACTTGTTTGGAAGCGTGGTCTTTGTGGAACTCCTAGGCTCAACACAGCTGTTTGGGAGACTGAGGCTGGAGGATTGCTTGTTCTCAGGAGTTTGTTGTTGCTGTGAGGTAGGGCTGACGGGATGACATGCTAGCCTGGGCAGCAGAGAGAGATTCTGTCTCAACAAAACAAAACAAGAGTACATAAATCTCTTTCTTTTTCCCCTACATCCTATAAATCAATAAGAAATTAACACAATAAATGGACAAGGAGTATGAATAGACAACTCACAGAAGATAAAACAAAAATACCCAATGAAAAAATGAATATATGCTCAACTTCCTTAGAAATCTGAGAAATGAAATATAAACAATAATACGTCATATCATGCCCATATGTCTTTGTTTATGTTGAAAATGTCATGTGTGAGCAAAAATATAGAGGAACTAGAAGTCACATACCGTATGTGGAGGGGGAGGGCATCAATTGGTATAACTGTTATTAAAGAATATTTTGTTATCTTATGCAGCAGAAGATATATAACTTCCTCCCATTAAGCAATTCTGTTAAGTATGCACACCTGAAAACCTCAGCGAAGTAAGCCATGTGGCATATGAAGCATGTAAAGGAATATTTTTCATGGTTTGCAATGCTGTGAAATTAGATGCATCCCAATATTCATCATAGGAGAATGGATAAACTATAATAAAGCCACACAATGGATCATCAAAAAGCAGCAATGTAAATGACCTAGAACTCTATCAATATCCATATTTATATCATTACCTACTGACCTAGATAAATCTCAGAAAACGATGTTAAAGAAAGTTGTAGACTAGAAATATATTGTGACATCACTGCTACAAAATGTAATAAATAAAATTTTATTAGCATAACATACATTCACATATATAGAATGTACATAATACACATATAAGGTAATATACATTAACATATAGTTCTTGTTTTACAGTAGCATATATATTACTAAGTGTTAAAAATATTGATTAGGACGATAAACAACAAACTGAAAACAGTGGCTATCTTTGGAGACAAAAGAGAATGAGACTGAGAAAACATCAAAGATGTAACCAAGAATAGCAGTAAAAAAAAAAGTAAGAAGAAAAACAAAAATGCAATCTACATTTAAAATGGTAAAATAGAAGATATAGTAGGATTAGAAGGCATATGATGGTGTTAGAAATATTCTCTGTATTTTATTATATTTAAAATAGTTCACTAAAAATATTTAAATATTGAAGTTGATTTAAATCATTAGGAATGTCTAGCTTAAAATGTTTAAACTTGAACTACTTCATGGGGAGTTCGTAAACGTTTTTAAATCATGGAGTGGAAACCATAGGTCTCAGTTTTTCCAGTACGAACAGATGCAATCAGCCCTGAGTTCTCAAACTCATGCATAAAACTGTGTTCTTCACACCTCCCCTTAGAGGTTCCATTCTAAATGTCCCACGTGGGACATTTCCTGAACTTCCTTCTAAAATGTGCAAATTCTGCAGTCTTTTCATTCTTAGATAATAATAATCCTTCCTAGTGGCCTCATAAACCTTGGAGTCAGCCATAACATTTTTGTTCACTTGCCACAGTTATCCCCAAATTTTATGGACTTTTACATCAAAATATATCCAGATTCTTATGGTTCTCACCACCTCCATTCCTGCTCTCCTCATCCAAACCACCACCTCTCTTGCCCTGATTATGAAAATGGCCTCATTCCCATTTTTTGTACCCTACATATTTATATAGAGGCCAGAATTATGCTATGAAATAAGTAAAATGGTAACACTTACTTAGAAATCCCCAGTACCTCCCTGCAGTGAATGCTATGGGGTGTCTTTCAGATTTCTTACAGCTTAAAAGAATACTCATTGCTAACTCCTGAGAGTGTTGGCTGTAATAATTTACCAGTTAAATCCCTTTCCAATAATTGCCCTTAACTAAAGAAAGTTGCCACCCCCATGGCTGTACTCCCTTCCTAGAGGCAGGTCTCATCCAATGACTGCCCAATGCAGAGCTGCAAGTTTTCAGGCCCCTTTTCTTAATTCAGAAAATTTCTGAAGTATTATTTTAGCTCTAGAACTGTCTATATGATTTTCTGAGCTTCTGTTGCAATTATACCACAGTTGAACCACTAACCCTCTAAGAAGGTAGGAATTGACACCCACTTGGAAAACAATATAAGTTTTAAGTAAACATAGATCCTTAAATGGGAATTTGTTTGCCCTTTAGGATTGCCCGTTAGCTAAATCTTTATAATAAATAAGAATATCCCATTAATTCTCCAGATTGGGGAGGAGGAGTGTTAATTCTTTATAAAAACACAAGTTACATCCCTGGGGATAAGCATTGATGCAAAGCTTCAAGGTTGTAAAAGTGTAATGAAAGATCCATTTTTTTTTCCGCAGAGACAAGGTCTCACTCTGTCACCCAGGATGGAGTGCAGTGTTGTGATCATAGCTCAAACTCAAACCTCTGAGATCAAGTGATCCTCCTGCCTCAGCCTCTTGCAAAGCTGGGACTACAGGCCTGTGTACCTGCCTCATTTTTAAGTTTTCTTTAGATGTAGGGTCTTACTATATGTTTCCCAGGATGGTCTGGAACTCCTAGCCTCAGGCAATTCTTCCACCCTAACCTCCCTGTGTACTAGGTAAGATTAGAGGAGTTTGCCACCGTGTCTGGCTACAGATTGGCTCTGAATGACATCTTCCTTATGCATTGCTCAGAGGCCGGAAGGTCAACAAAACCTACATGCTTGCCTAGCATTGATTTATGTCTTCCTTAAAGAAATGAAAAATACCTCTCCAGAGTCTCTTTGATGAGAAAATAGCAATAGTCTATTATGAGTACATTTAGTACATGTTCAAAATGATTTTATATCCATTATCTCACGTTATCTTCACACAAAGCTGCTGGCGAAATCAATAGGACCAGCCTTGTTCCCATAGGGCATAAAAGGACATTCAAACATAAAGGCTTTGTTAAATACCTAAAATCACACTGCATTCACTAAGGACTTCGCATCTTTCTACTAAATATATCAGTCTTGACTGTTTCCTGCAGAAACTGCTGTCAAAAGGACACTAAGACGCTTCAATAGATAATTATGAATCTGAGATCAAAAGTGTTTTTAAGTTTTTGTCACAAAAGATCTGCTAAGGAAATCCCAACTAAAAACCACCCAGAAAAAAAAAATAAAAACCCACAAGCTCATAGTGGAGAAAAACAAAACAAAATGGAACAAAAACTCTTTCTCAAAGGGATATAATTTAGCACAAGTGAAATTATAGTTTATTGCACTTTGAAAAAGCATATTTCCTTTGTTTCCCTTTCCCTATTAAATTACAGGTAACATCCATCACTCAGGAGAAAAGAAGATGTCAGAACATTATAAATTTCTGAAGTTCAATAAAACTCTTAATTGTCTTGATCCAGAATACCCTCCTCTTGGATTTCTTAAAATCTTGTTTTATTATAATTGAAATTTAATCAGTATGCAGTTTCATTACTTAGTCCTGTGAACAAGTTATTAAGACACTGTGTACAGAATGCCATAACCACAAATTTATAAAGAAGAAAAAAAGCAAACTAGCTCTTTACGCTACAGAGAAGAAATAACAGAGGTTCACTTGGAATTTCATTTTCAATAATTGCATAAGATAGGGCTTAAGTCATTTCTCAATTTTGTTAACTCATGTGGTTAAGATACAGAGAGCTATCATTTCCTTCCCCTCAATGCCCTCCACCAAATGAGTTTAAGTGTGCAAAATACTCCACAGTGTGAGACGGGTGGATGGTAGAAGATACCCCATAATACTTCACCTCATAGTCTGTGATAATCATTGTCACCATTATGACCGTATATGTGTGATCTCTCCTTAAACTTTTTGACAACATAAAAAGAACTAAAAAAAAGGATAAATAAGTGACATTGTTTATATGTAGAGACATCCTATGTAAAGATAAACATTGAAAAGAGAGAAAAGAAAGTATAACAGGCCAGAAAAAGCTGAGTTTTAGCTGTGCATAGTGGTTTGTAAGCCCAGGCCACCACATTCTTGGCCAGTTAGAATAATTAATATCCAAATGGATCAGCAATTTCTATTTCTAGTGTAGATCAGCAATTCTCAAACAGTTGTTCTGTTGGTATCTCCCTCACATCTGCCACAGGTGAATATTTTTATAAAATACTATAAATATAGATTACTAGAAAATCAAAATAAAAAGTGAAAGGCATATAAAATTCAAGCCATTTTATTATTAGATTCAATAGGCATAAACTCATTTGCAAATTGCTACAAACTTATGCAAGTGCTGAAAGTCAATTTCAGAATTTATCTCATAATGGACTAGTAACAGTTTTCAGACGGGAGGGTTGGGAGGGTGGGAGGGCATCTGAGGAACATAGGTGGAGTTGCTCTAATGTATTGCTACAATGTTAATGATGACGGTTAAGGGTTATCAAACGCTTACTATATGTGAAGTCTTATACTAAATTATTTACACATATTTATCTTATTTAATCTGTCAACATTCCGATAAGACATTTTAAATTATTAGCCACGTTTTACAGATGAAGGAACTGAGGTTCAGAGAAGGAATCCAAATTTTGTCAAAGCTATTAATGTGGGCATAGAGACTCACACCTGTAACCCTAGCTCTCAGGGAGGCCAAGGCCTGTGGATTGCTTGAGCTCTGGAGTTTGAGACCAGCAAAGAAAAAATAGAAAAAACAGTTTTTTCTAAAAATAGAAAAGCTAGGCAGGTGTGGTGGTGGGCACCTGTAGTCCCAGCCACTCAGGAGGCTGAAGCCAGAGGACCTCTCAAGCCCATGAATTTGAGGTTGTTGTGAGCTATTATGCCATGGCACTCTACCCAAGATGACAAAATGAGACTTTGTCTCAAATAACCGACAAAAAAACTCCACAAAGCTTTTGTTTACTTCTGCTGTCTTTCTCTTTTAAGGACCTGTGTAACCAAATGTCGACCGTACTGTTTTCACTTAGAAGTTCCAGATACATAAAATTTGATATGTCCATAACTGAACAGTCTTTCCTTCCATATGTATGTCCTATTTTATATAGTTCAACTTGAAGCCATCTTAGCTGCTACCTGGACAGAACCTACCTTTGAATAAGACCAGAGAAATATTAAATGGAGATAACAAGTAAAGGGAGAAACCAAACCTTAGATTTTGTCACGTCTAAAGCCTGGATTATTACAGGACCTCTTGGGTGCACAAGCTATGAAATTACCATGTTGTATTTAGGCAGTTCAAATTGGGTTTATTTATCTTCATTTCAAAGATCACAATAAAGGCAGATTTTGATTCTTCAGCTTCTGGGTATGCTCCAGAACCTGGATTAGAGTCCCAAGCTCCTTTGCTTGTGAGGTCTGATTATTTAAGTTACAGGATGTCCAACCTTTTTTTTTCCTGCCTTACATGGGAAGAAGAGTAGTTTTGGGCCATTTATTAAAGACACACACATGCATTGTTAACTTTTCCCATTTGTCAGAAACACAATTTGGATAAAAAACAGGAAGTGATGTAAAGACTAGAGCTCATTATTTTATATAAACCAACTGGTGAGTTTTATATTATTGTGTTTATCTTACTCAAGGCTACAATTTTAGAGTGAACACTTTAATAATATTTCAGTTTGCATCTGTTTATATGTTTGTACATATATGCACATGTGTTCTTGTATATGTGATATTTTTACCAAATTAATTCATGAAGTAATGTAAATTACTCTGATTGGTTGCAAGATAAATAAGGGCTTAAAAAAGTAAATAATTCTAAAACTCCCCAAATTATAAAAATAAATTGAGTGCCTTTTAAGTTCATGTAATTTGGGTAAATCTTTGGCAAATAATATTGGTTTATATTTTTGGTTTAATAAAACTATGACAAAGTTCTCTGGGGTACAGACTTCTGATGGAATTGCTTAAATAATTTTGAGACCATACCATTAGACTAAAGTAAGGATTTTCAGAACTCTAGTGGAAAAAAACTAATTTTTTTGGAAACTGATAAACCAAGATCAAGGACAAGAGTTAATTACAGAAGACTGAATAAACTGATAATGAATAACAATTATTGTTATGAATTTTTTTGAGGAACACTGCTAGTTTATTAATGTCATACTTCCTTGACATAAGGAAGCCCGTCTCCTTTCTCTTAATCCATGTCTTATTTGCAGCAATTAGTAGATTATACTTTTGCAAGCATGAATGAGCATTTATTTTTTTGTTTACCCTGATTGATCCCTCCAGAATTCAAAAACTCTTATTGAGTATTCTCACTTTCATGGCAATGAAATTACTTGCATAAGTCCAGTCATAATCTCTCCTCCTATAACAAGGCATAATTGGAAAAACCGGTTATATAACTAAGTATTTGAGTGGAATAGATATCACTTTTAAGAATAACGATCCACAGAATCAGATATGATTAGACTGTTTTAAAGAACTAAGGTTGACTTGATGAGCCAATGCTTACAAAGCCCACTTGGAAAATCAGCTCTGTACCTGATTTATAGTAATCCCAACCTAGCAGGTGAGTAAATAAGGTCATTTCCCGGCAAGCCCAGAAAATTTAGAATATTTGGGGACCATTAAGAGCAGAATAATACACCCAAATGTGTAGGTCCTGTAGGTGAAGATGAGTGGCAAGTTTTTGGCACCCTAGCCTTGAGACACTTTTAGAAGACTAGTCTAAGTTTACTTATGAGAATTTCCAGCAAATTAAACTTTAAAAAAAATTTTTTTCAACGTTCAGATTAATATGAGGTTGCAAATGGTTAGGTTACAATGTTTCTTAGGTAAGATCTCCATCGTAGTTGTGCCCCTCACCCAGGAATTGTGCCATGTACAGCAAGGCTTACTTTAAAAGGTTTGTGTGGTGAATTACCATTTTTGTTTTTACTTATGTACATAATCAGCCAAAATCTAGTTAAACTAGATTGATTTTGTAAATGAAAATAATCTTACTTCATTATCTTTCATCAAAAAAAAAAAAAAAACACTGGCGCACCTTTGAGGGTTGTTACATTTTTTTCCAGTTCGTTGTCTCTGAGTTATTTTCACCTTCTGTTAAGCTTCATTTTATTTTTTGCTTTATCTACATGTAAATTAAGATTAAATTGGATCCTGCTGTCTTGTGCATTTTGTTAGTCCTTACCAAACTCTCAATTCTTTTAGTTTCTTTCAATATCTTGCTACAACCCTCTAAATTAGCATTTCCTATTTGTTTCCCCCGCTTCTGACTTTGAATCATTGTGAACTAAAACCTGATTGCCCAGATCCTTACTGGGACCCTGGGTTGTCTTGCAGCTGACCCTCCCTCAAGATCTAAAGAAGCCTTTGAAGGTGAAGTTGGACAGTTTGGTATAAACTTCAAAGAACTCACCACCCCAAACAGCTTGGGCAAACTTTGCCTGCTGCTATAGGGGCCACTCAAGAAGTTCGCCAACCACCTGCATCTTCCACCCTCTTCTGGAAATAACTGTCACTATGTCACTGATATCTATGACATCACCAAGAACGATCAGACTACAAACCAGGAAATCTGTCAGGTTGCCACCGTTACCTTTACCCAACCACCTAAGAAGCTTTGATCCCAACATGTAGAAATCATGATCTCTGCGGCTGCTGTCCACACTCAGATGCTGGCGGTTCACAGTCTGTTCCAAACTTTCATCTTTGTCTTTTTTTGGTCTTCACAGAAATCCCACTGACTAAATGCGTGAAGGCTCATACCATCTAGCAAATATCCTCTATTACCAACTCTCAGCAGGTGGTTCTGATGTTCCTTGAGAATACAAGAGGACCGAATGAAAAATATACATTTTGTGTAGAGGAAAGAAGAATTTCTGTTGTACAAGAAGAACTATCTCCTTGGCCAAACTTAAGTTAATCTTAACTGACTTCTTTTCTCAACTAACCCTTGACCCTGGCCCCACCCTGTCTTTTGTCTCCCTAACCTATTCTTAACAAGAAACCTGCTAAGGAAATTTAGTGGGAATACACCTACCCTTAATATATATTATCTGATGAAGTTCCTCATTCTCCATTTTTGATGTCTAAGTCCTTGGCCTGCTGTAGGTGAGGTTAACAAGAAGTATTTACTCTTAATGTCTTCTCCTAGTAATTTCTCATTCCCTGACTCCCTAACCTTTCTCCTTGGCTATAAATAATCAACTGTCCTTACACAGAATTGAGCCCAATATCTTTCAACTATCACAATACCCATATCATATTAGTCTTCAAGAAAGCCTTCCTTACCATTTTAACAAGTGTCAAAATAATTTTTTCTTTAACAAAAGCAAGCCCTCCTTAGCTAAAAAAATTCAACAAACAGCATTGCTAAGAAGAAATAAGAAATTCAAATGTGTGTTTTAAGTAAACTGCAAGAAAAAACAGTTTAAATATCTCACATAATTATTTCTCACTGACAATCAGAGATTACTTAATTATGTCATAAGCAGTATGCTGTAGAGATAAAAAGAATAAGTTTGGAAATAAACTTTATTTGATTCCTGGCTCTGCCACTAACTGTAGGACTTTCAGAAATTAAAAAAAGCACTTCTAATAATCATTTGTCTGTAAAAAGGGAGTGTTGGAATTACCCTATGAGTTTGTTATATTATATATTAATAGTTAACATGTCTATATGTACATGTATTTACCTGGCACACAGTAAATGTTCAACAAGTGTTTGTTACGTTTATTCCCTCTTCTTATCCCTGCCCCAGTAGGAGTTTTAGATATCCGACAGAACCTTTGATAACTTTCCAAAGTTATTTATTTACTTATTTATAAAATCCTACTCAACCCCAGGTGAATTGAATCAACCATGGTGTTATCACAACTGGACTGAGTTAGGATAGGAAACTAACTTTGGAGTAGGTCTCTAGCATTCTACATGTTGTGTAATACAAGGAAAAATATTTTGCATTTCCTTGGTAACAAAATGATGGGTTATCTCTACAAATATCCCCCCCCCTTCAAAGCAGCTCAAGATACTTCCTTCCACTCCTCATCATCTGTGAATACTACTGATCTATTCTCAGGTGTTTTGATTATCATTGGTGATGCTTTACACTTCTGAGGGTACCGTTATTTCAGGGGTTAGCTAAGGAAGTTGTACTTTACAACCAACTTTTGACCTTAATTAGTATAAACACAATTTTCCCTTTTTCGTGAGAATTCTTATAAAGAAAACCAAGTTCCAGAAAAGAAAGCTTGGTTCAAACCATTGTATTATAGTAATGGTCCTTTAAAACAATTCAAAGTACATTTTAGCTTTTGGTAATGTTACTTAATTTTCTAACTAGAGGTGCACTTTGCAAACTTCAAAATCCTGTCAATTATAGGTGAGAGTAAAATGTGCCACATAATTACCTCTGACTGTGAAGTAACTTTATTCACACAAATAAGCATCTTTTATGTATTTTTCCCCTTATCATTACATAGTCATAGGAATAAAAAAGTTTTAAAGGTCAGGAAGAAAATTGTCTCTACCCACAAACCTCTCAGGGCATTATTTATGATGCCAAAGTAAGTTAATCCACCCTATTGAGAGAAAAAGAGAAAGTTAAAAATTTGTCAAGCCTCTCTGGCCATTGAACCAGGTAGAAGCATGACATAGTCCATTGTTTCAAGTGTCCAGAGACGTCTGATGATACCTAGATGTTCAAAGATGTATTCCAATCATACTTTGTACGTTATTTGAGAAAGTAATGAAGACTTAGTTTCCAAAGGACCCATTCCTACTTGTCAGAATTAGACGAAGAGAAAAGAAATTTCACTTTAAAACTTTTCTATATGACCCATACCACAAATTCAGATAGGGAGCATTAAGTTATCTCTGAGTCATATTAAAACATATGGTTGCATATTTTCTCTGCTACTAAAGAACCACAAAATTCAAGCCTTATTTCAGAATAATTTGTCTTTCCTGTTTTCCAATCTGATAGTAATCTCCTGGATATTAATCTCCTGCAAAAACCACCTTTCCCTTATCTTTGCATGACTCATGCTACTGGAGTCTGAAGCTTTGTGACCAGAGGCATACTATATACATATATATTTTTTTTAATTTAGTTGATTATTGTTCATCTTTAATCTTTAAAACCAGAAGTTGTATGTTTATTTAGGGGGGAAAGGGATGTAATGACTTAATGTCTTTTGATTAAAAAGTAAGTTACCTTGCCATTCTAATTGCCATGGACCTGAGAACAGAGTTTCACAGGGATGACTTGAACACAATTAAGGACAAGAAATAATTATTTTCTCAGTCCAAAATGCCAATATTTTGCAAATTATGCCACAAAACTCACCATAGAAACATATCTTTTCTTCCGTAGAGCAATTTAAAGGAAGAAGAACACTGTTCAGTCTCTATAATGGAAGTGGTAGAATTTGTCCTCAAAAATCATGCTGAAATTATTTTTAAGGCTTGTACGACTGCAATTACCCTGAGGCTGAATGCAGTCAATGCAGTCTGTAAGACAAATTGGAAAATAAAATTAACTTCACTCCTTAAATGACTGGGCTTTCTGACTATGAAGGGAGGGGGAAGGAATTATTTTTGAAAAATCACATTCCTTGTGGATTGTTGAACAAAATAACTCACCGAAAGGGCTTACACTAAAAAGAAATAAAGGAAATCTTTTGATGGCTTCCTATTTTAATAAAAGTATAAAAATAAATAAGTCAGTGGATTTTTTAAATGTTAATCAGAAGAAGGGAATTGATTTATCTTCTCTAATGGGTTTTCTGTGATATTTAGTATTTAACCCATGTCCAAATGATTTAGCTTGTTTAAAGCTTTATGCATGTCTGTATGCACCATTAACCACCAGCAATAAACCTTGGACTTTGTACTACACTCTGACAATATTATAGAAACTACAGAATCCTCTGAGGTAGCCAAAGAACCTACCAGTTTCCAATGCCTGCTTTGAATGAAATCATCTTCATAAGTCTGATCAAGCTTTTCCCATTTAAAATAGGGCTGGTTTAGGGATCTGCTATTTTAACATAAATAGGCTGAGTCACAGATCCCTATGTAAACAAGGGATCTGCCTTTGTCTTCTTGAATACAGAGATGAGAAACAAGAGTCTATAATATCTGCAAGAGGTACTGTATGATTATTATAAAGTACAAAAAAGAGAGGAAAGGGTGGTCCATGAAGTTCAATAGTTTAACTCTCCAGATTAAAATCATCCACAGCCTTCTACTGCTCTTAAAATAAACTTTAAAGTGTCTTCATTAACAAGATATTCATTATCTGTGTGATTGGACTTCTGATGAAATATCTAGCACTGTCTCTGGATTTTGTCCACTTGATTTTTAGAATATTCATTTTAGAAGTATTCAGTAAGCTCCTACCATGAACCAGGCTTTGTTCTAGGCCCTGGGATCATAGTAGTAATAGCAACTAAAGTCTAAAGGATGAGAAACAAATAAATAACCAGACAAAATTTTGATATATAGTATGATGGAAATTTTGGCATATAGTATGGTATGATGAAATAAAGAAGGAGCAGTAACAGAATAATGAAGTAGGAGTTAGGGCAATGATGGGGATATGGCTTACTAAGAAAGTGACTTTTAAGCACAGATTTTAAGTTTAAGAAGGAACTTTCTTGGTCAAAAAACATCAAAGATCATAAGACAGGGGCCAGGAGCAAGGACTCACATCTGTAATCCTAGCACTCTTGGAGGCCCAGGTGGAAGGATCAGTTGAGGCCAGAAGTTCTAGACATCTTGAACAAGAGTAAGACCCTGTCCTTACACAAAACAGAAAAATTACCTGGGAAAGATGTCATGTGCCTGTGGCTCCAGCTACTCAGGAGGCTGAGGCAGGTGGATCACTTGAGCCCAGAAGTTTAAGGTTACAGTGAGCTATGGTGATGTTACTGCACTTTACCCTGGTAACAGAGTGAATAACTGTCTTGAAAAAAATAAAATAAAAGTCATGAGATGGAAAGTAGTTTATTATTTTATCAAGAAACAGAATAATATCACAACAGGAGGGAGGGAGGGGCTGAAGACACAAGACCTTGTAGGCCCCTATTAAGAGCCTAGACCTTATTCACAGCACAAATAAAATGAATCATGAACTCTTTTTCACCTCATGCTTGGGCACATGTGGTCCCACCTGTCCACAATGTCTGACTCCCCTTCTACCTTTTTCACTGGCTAATTTTTTAATCATTATATCAGAAGCCAGGTCCGAATTCCCTTTACAACTGCAGGATTGGCTTATATCAGGTGTTTGATGAGTGAAGAAAATAATGAAAATATACAGACCATTCTTTTATGTAATAAGGACTTCTGATGCATTGTGAAATAATCTATCCATTTCTCCCTCCCCTCCTTTCTCTCTCTATATGTACATATATAATGTATATGTATGTATGTACATACTCACATACACACACGCACAGAGGGTGCCAAAAAAGGTATACACATTTTGAGAAAGAAAATAACTTATTAAAATTGAATACTCAATATATATCAATAACAAAGATGGATGCAAGTCATGTTTGAGACCCTCTTACAATCGCGAAAGCCAATTGTGACTTGAGTATTATAATTTATTTTTATTTTTTTATTGTCTTTATTACTAAATCATAGCTATGTACAATAGTGCAATCAAGGGGTACAATGTGCTGGTTTCATATACAATC
>CAUYRH010177056.1:0-11069 GCA_963574655.1 Perodicticus potto
TGAATTTATTGTAAAAAGAGAACATGCACTAACATCAGGAACAATAAAAGCCATGTTGAGTGGCCCAGGTCAGTTTGCTGAGAATGAAACCAATGAGGTCAATTTTAGAGAGATCCCTTCACATGTGCTATCAAAAGTATGCATGTATTTTACCTACAAGGTTCGCTATGCTAACAGCTCCACGGAGATCCCTGAATTCCCAATTGTACCTGAAATTGCACTGGAACTGCTGATGGCTGCGAACTTCCTAGATTGTTAAATAAAATAAATTATAATAAACTGTTAATTTTTTCATTAAAAAAAAAAAATTGTGTATGAAGAGGGTCTTTACCTAACAAATGTAATCAGGGTAAGCTGGTTTCTTGTACCCTCAATGAATCCCCAAGAATAAATTAAAAAATAATAATAAATAAAAATAAATAAATAAATAAAGATTGTGTATGAACATGTAGTTTGTTGAATGCATACGATCAAAGGAATCACTATTCTGATGTTTCAGATCAAAATTAATGGAACTTGGGTGGCGCCTGTGGCTCAAAAGTAGGGCGCTGGCCCCATATACCAAGTGTGGCGGGTTTTAACGCTGCCCCGGCCAAACTGCAACAAAAAAAAAAAAAACAGCTGGGTATTGTGGCGGATGCCTGTAGTCCCAGCTAGTCAGGAGGTTGAGGCAAGAGAATTGCCTAAGCCCAAGAGGTAGAGGTTGCTGTAAGCCGTGACGCCACAGCACTCTACGGAGGGCGACGAAGTGAAGACTGTCTCAAAAAAAAAAAAAAAAAATTAATGGAACTAGATTATACACATTAGTTTCATATAGCTTTCATATAAGAAGTTGACTTTATATTGCAAATTTAAATAGAATTTACAGAAACACTCGCCTCTGATAGAATAAATGAAAATAAGTACATAAATGAGATGGAAGGGGAGACCTATAGCTCTGTTCTGGAACACTGGAAAATAAAGCCAATTGGGATTCATATTTGAAGGAAAGGTTAAACCTTAATGGCTGGGAGACTACTACATGGAAATTTTCTAAATTACTTCAGAATATTTATTTATTTATTTTGTTTTTTGAGACAGAGTCTCACTTTGTCACCCTTGATAGAGTGCCATGGTATCACAGGTCATAGCAACTTCTAACTCTTGGGCTCAAGTGATTCTCTTGCCTTGGCCTCCCAAGTAGCTGCGACTACAGGTACCCACCACAACGCCTGGCTATTTTTAGAGACGAGATCTTGCTCTAGCTCAGGCTGGTCTCAAACCTGTGAACTCAGGCAATCCACCCACTTTGGCCTCCCAAGTGCTGGGATTATAGGTGTGAGCCACCGCACCCGGCTATATTTCAGAATATTTAGAAGTACAGAAATTATAGCATTTGTTGATATAATTATCACATCATGTTTAAAACATCTGGATGACAATCCCAAACTAAATTATCTTATGGTATATTACTTAGTCAACATCTTATAATGGCATCTTATCAACAGTTCCTGAACTTTTTCCAGCTCTGATTCAAAGTAAATAATTACTTTTAATGCTAGTTACACAAGTAATAAGAAGGAGAGGAGAAGGAAGAGGAGATAAGAATAAAGTACATGAAAAAGAAAAAAAAGAATAAAGTACATGGAAAAAGGGGATAAAGAAATGTAAAGAAGGGCGGCGCCTGTGGCTCAAAGGAGTAGGGCACCAGGCCCATATGCTAGAGGTAGCAGGTTCAAACCCAGCCCCGGCCAAAAACTGCAAAAATAAATAAATAAAATGAGTGGTTTAAACCAACTTAAAGAAAGAAAAAAAAAAAGACATGTAAAGAAGAGGAGAAATAATCAAAAATAAATAATAAGTCTTTCTTTCTGCGAGGCTATTAGGGATTTAGACACTTTTGTTAGCAGCAACTTAATGCAGGAAAAGCAATACCAAATTGAGAAAGAATTGGGTACCTTAGGTTTTGGTCTCACTTTGGCTACTAATTAGATGTGATTCCAAGGTACACAAATTTGTTGCTTAGACAATTCTGAGAAACTGAAAGGGCTGGTGGTCTACGGCCATTGTTAATTTTGGGGGGGACATGGGCCCTTTTGGGAATCTAATAGAGATATGGGCCCTCATCTTAGAAAGAAGCAGACAAGTGCAAACAGCAAACCGCATGGAATTTCAGGAGTTTAAGAGAAGCCCTTGATGCTGATTTCCTGAGACTCCTTCCCCGTAAGTTCTTTCCCTGCAGATTAAGAAAGGTTCTTTCCTGGCCTAGATAAGATATTCTGTTCACACTAATACCTGTATGAGTTCTGATATGTTTCTGTAGATCTCCTGAAGTTTTGAAAGATTTAGTACAGTTATCTTCTGAACACCGATATGGCTTTTCTCCTGTATGAGTTCTGACATGACTTTTTAATCCATAACCTATAAGAAAAATTTAGAAGAAATTTAATTATACAACACTCCTCTAAACAAGCACATTGAGATTAAGCTATTGAAAACTACAGTAAAGACCAAGGATAAGACAGTAGGCAAACACGATAGAATAACTATTTAAAATGTAAGAGTATGGACAGCTCAGGACTGTCATGCTGAAAATTCAATAGTTTCACTTCTGTCTGGAAGAGAAGAGGTTGTGTGTTTCTTTTCTTTTCTTTCTTTTAAGACAGAGCCTTGAGCTGTCGCCCTGGGTAGAGTGCTGTTGAATCACAGCTCTCAGCAACCTCCAACTCCTGTGCTCAAGCGATTCTCCTGGGCTGGATTCAAACCCGCCAGCTCAGGTGTATGTGGCTGGCGCCTTACTGGCTTGAGCCTTAGGCACCGAGCCATTTTTTTTTTTTTTTTTTTTTAGAGAAAGAGGCTCATTTTGTTGCCCTCGGTAGAGTGCTGTGACGTCACAGCTCACAGCAACCTCCAGCTCTTGGATTTAGGTGATTCTCTTGCCTTAGCCTCCCAAGCTGAGACTGCAGGTGCCCTCCACAATGCCTGGCTATTTTTTTGTTTCAGTTTGGCCAGGGTTGGGTTTTGAACCTACCACCTTTGGTATATGGGGCCGGCGCCCTACTCACTGAGCCACAGGCACCGCCCATGTGTTTCTTTTTTTAATGTGCCCCTATTTTACTAGATGCTTTTTACAACTCATACCCCAAAAGCTTAAAGTGGAATCAAGACACGGAATAAGGAATGGAGGTCAGGAGGCCTGGTATAGGCTGAATGTGTCCCTAGAGAGGTCCCATTCCAGTCCTAAGTTCCAGTTCTCCATTAGTTCCCTGAAATTTCATCCTAATGTTAAATTCTATATCACCTTTTAAAGTTTGGCTTTTATTTTCCCGCTAAAAGAAACAGAGTATGGAAGGAAAAGTATTGAACACAGAAGGCAGAGTCAAGTCTGTGGAGAAAAATGAGAACAGAGAGAGGGGTGTAGAGCAAGGAAGACAACAGGCTGTTAAGAGAGACTGAAAACCTGATCATGTGTTCTGCAGATACAGATAAAGGCTAGGGATCAGTTGCTGCCCTGGCCTGTCTCTGCTTGACCCCTAGTCTGAAGGAAGAAACAAAGAAAATTTATGTTTTTACCTGTTGCAAATGCTTTCCCACAGCCTTGGTGCTCACACTGATACGGCCGGTCTCCTGTGTGTGACCTCTCATGGACCTGTATAAAATGCAGGCATGATTCTACAGGCAGCCCCTGAGTTACAAATGAGATAGGTTCTGAAGGTTTGTTCTTAAGTTAAACCTCTATGTGAACTGGAACAGGTACGTTTACCTATTACCTGTAATAGCCTCCACTGGTAAGTGTGAGTTATATGTCAGTCGGATGTCTGTTAAGGTGTAACTATTTCCTTTAAGTATGCTTCAGGTAGATGGTCTCAACGTAGACCTATTTTTCCCCCTCACTGCTGGATGATTTTTTTTTTTTTTTGAGACAGAGTCTCACTATGTTGCCCTCAGTAGAGTGCTATCACAGCTCACAGCAACCTCAAACTCTTGGGCTCTTGGGCTCAAGTGATTCTCTTGCCTTAGCCTCTCAAGTAGCTGGGAATACAAGTGCCCATCACAATGCCTGGCTATTTTTTCTTGTGGCTGTCATTGTTCAGCTGGCCTGGGCTGGGTTTGAACCTGCCAGCCTCGATGTATGTGTCCGGCACCGTTAACCACTGGGCTATGGGCACTGAGCCAAACTGCTGGATGATTTTATCGTATGATTTTTAAAAAACAAAAGGTAACTTCACAAAACCTACAGCCCAGAAATTCTCAATATAGACCTAAATGCTAAATGTTAGGAAGTATTTCTTTTAAATAAAGTATAGGAAAAATATGGGGCAGCGCCTGTGGTTCAAGGAGTAGGGTGCTGGCCCCATATGCCGGAGGTGGTGGGTTCAAACCCAGCCCCGGCCAAAAACCGCAACAATAACAAAAAAGAATAGGAAAAATAAATGAATAAATAAAATAAATATGAACAGGAACATTTGATGTTTGAATTTTTTTTTTTTTTCTGTAGAGACAGAGTCTCACTCTATCACCCTTGGTAGAGTGCCGTGGCGTCACTGCTCACAGCAACCTCCAGCTCTTGGGCTTAGGCGATTCTCCTGCCTCAGCCTCCTGAGCAGCTGGGTCTACAGGCGCCCGCCACAATGCCTGGCTATTTTTTTGTTTTGCAGTTTGGCCCGGGGCTGGGTTTGAACCCACCACCCTTGGTATATGGGGCCAACGCCCTACTTGCTGAGCCACAGGCGTCGCCCTGATGTTTGAGTTTTTTTAGAGTGGTCAAAGGGGTTTATATGAAACATACAGGTGATAAGAAGTGGAGGCAGAGTGCAGGGAGAGGCTACACAATGCAGGGCTAAGAGCGTGAAGGCTCCTACTAGAGTGGCCTAGACCTGAGGCAAGGCTCCACCACTGCCTAGTGTTGTGGCCATGGGCACTTGCCTTCTCTAAGCCTCAAAGTACTGCCTGCAGAGTGGGGACATAATAGTATCTACCATAAAGGGCTGCTGTGACAACTGAGTAATCGTGACAATGGCCAGCATTTACAGAACCTTTACCATATATTAGGCCACTCTTTTTCAGTACATTATGGATACAGTATTTTTTTTTTTTTAAGCCAACCTTGCTATGTTACCCTCGGTAGAATGCCATGGCCTCACAGCTCACAGCGACCTCAAACTCTTGAGCTTAAGCAATTCTCTTGACTCAGCTGTCCAAGTAGCTGGGACTATAGGTGACCTCAACAATGCCTGGCTATTTTTTTTTGATGTAGTTGTCATTGTTTGGCAGACCCAGGCTGGGTTTGAACCCACCAGCCCCAGTACATGTGGTCAGTGCCCTAGCCGCTGAGCTACGGGTGCCGAGCCTACAGGTACAGTATTAACGTATTTAATTCTCATAGCCACTCTGTGAGGGAAGTACTTTTATGATACAATTTTTTTGTTTGTTTTGAGACAGTCTCAACCTGTTGCCCTGGGTAGAGTGCTGTGGCATCTTAACTCATAGCAACCTCTAACTCTTGGGCTCAAGCGATCCTCTTGCCTCATTTTTTTCTACTTTTAGTAGAGACTGGGTCTTGCTTTTAAGCTCAGGTTGGCCTTGAACTCGTGAATTCAAACAATCCACCTGTCTCGGCCTCCCAGAGTGCTAGGATTACAGGCGTGTTATGTTTCGCAGCAACTAAAATAAAAATACTTGGTCTGGTCCAGTGGGTGGCTCATGCCTGTGATTCTGAGAGGCTGAGACAGATGGATTGTTTGAGCTCAGGAGCTCAACACCAGCCTGAGCAAGAGTGAGAACCTGTCTCTACTAAAAAGAGAAAAATGTTAGAATGCCGTGGCAGGTGAATACTCAATAGCTCAGTGGTTAGGGCACCAGCCACATGCACCAGGGCTGGTGGGTTTGGACCCAGCCCAGGCCTGCTAAACAACGATAACAACAACAAAAAAACAGCCAGGCATTGTGACAGGCACCCATAGTCCCAGCTATTTGGGAGGTTGATGCAAGAGAATCGCTTAAGCCCAAGAGCTGGAGGTTGCTGTGAGCTGTGTGACGCCATGGTCCTCTACCAAGGATTGACATACTGAGATTCTGTCTATAAAAAGAGAAAAAAGAAAGAGAAGAAAGGCTAGGCGCCTGTGACTCAACGGGCTAAAGCGCCAGCCACGTACACCTGAGCTGGCGGGTTCAAATCCAACCCGGGCCCACCAAACAACAATGGTGGCTGCAGCCAAGAAATGGCCAGGTGTTGTGGCAGGCACCTGTGGTCTCGGCTACTTGGGAGGCAAAGGTGGGAGACTCGCTTGAGCCCAGGAATTGGAGGTTGCTGTGAGCTGTGATGCCACAGCACTCTATCCAAGGTGACAGCTTGAGGCTGTGTCTCAAAAAAAAAAGAAAGAGAAGAAAGATCGGCTCAGCACCCATAGCTCAGTGGGTAGGGCGCCAGCCCCATATACTGAAGGTGGAGGGTTCAAACCTGGCCTCGGCCAAACTGCAACAACAACAACAAAAAAAATAGCTGGGCATTGTGGCAGGCACCTGTGGTGCCAGCTGCTCGGGAGGCTGAGGCAGGAGAATCACCTGAGCCCAGGAGTTGGAGGTTGCTGAGCTGTGTGATGCCATGGCACTCTACTGAGGGTGATGGAATAAGACTCTGTCTCTTAAAAAAAAAAAAAAAAGCCAGGTGTTGCGGCAGGCACCTGTAGTCCCAACTACTTGGCAGGCTAAAGCAAGAGGATCGCTTAAGCCCAAGAGTTAGAGGTTTCTGTGAGCTGTGATGCCACAGCACTCTACCGATGCTGAGCTGTTGTATATAATTTTCTACCGAGGGCAACATAGTAAGACTGTCTCAAACAAACAAACAAAAAAACAAAAGAAAAATTAGCCAGGCGTTTGGCGGGTGCCCATAGTCCCAGCTACTCAGGAGCCTCCCAGGAGCAAGAGGACTACTTGAGCCCAGGAGTTTGAGGTTGCTGTGAGCTATATCACCACAGCATTCTAGCCTAGGGTAACAGAGTAAGATTCTGTCTCTAATTAACTAACTAACTAAATAAATAAAAGCTCACTGCAGGCTCGGTGCCTATGGCTCGAAGGGCTAAGGCGCTGGCCATGTACACCTGAGCTGGCGGGTTCAAATCCAGCCCGCCAATCAACAATGACGGCTGCAACCAAAAAATGGCCAGGTGTTGTGGCGGGCACCTGTAGTCCCAGCTACTTGGGAGGCAGAAGCAGGAGACTTGCTCGAGCCCAGGAACTGGAGGTTGCTGTGAGCTGTGATGCCACGGCACTCTATCCAGGGTGACAGCTTGAGGCTCTGTCTCAAAAAAAAAAAAAAAAAAAAAAGAAGCTCACTACAACCCAAAATTTCTGGGCTCCAGCATTCTATCTGCCTCAGCTTCCTAAGCAGGGACTACAGGTTCATGCCACCACTCCTGGCTAATTTTTCTACTTTTGGTATAGATGCATTCTTGCTCTTGCTCAGTCTAGTCTCAACCTCCTGGCCTCAAGTGACACTCCCACCTCAGTGATCCAAGGATTTGAAAGACAAATTAAATTGACTTTTGTTGAATTGCAGAGAATCATTGTTAAGGGAATGATTATATCACATCTTACATAATTATATGCATTTTGTATTTGACAAAATGTATTCAAATATACAGAGTATCTACTATGTGCTAGCTAGTATGCTAGACATGAGGAATAGAGAGAAGAAAAGGATATAGATTAAGCCCTCAAAAAAATGACAAGTTTGTAAAGTCTACATAGGCTTTTATGTGTCTATGTAAGAAAATGAGTGTCAGTATCTTTTTTTTTTTTTTGAGACAGAGCCTCAAGCTGTCACCCTGAATAGAGTCCCCTGGCATCACAGCTCACAGCAACCTCCAATTCCTGGGCTCAAGCGAGTCTCCTGCCTCCGCCTCCCAAGTAGCTGGGACTACAGGCACCCGCCACAAACGCCTGGCCATTTTTTGGTTGCAGCCGTCATTGTTGTTTGGCGGGCCCGGGCTGGATTCGAACCCGCCAGCTCAGGTGTACGTGGCTGGCGCCTTAGCCCGTTGAGCCACAGGCGCCGAGCCGAGTGTCAGTATCTTGATATGTGGGAGAAAATACTTGTGTTTGAATGACAAGTATATTACATTAGTATTTAATGTTCTAGGTATTCTTTTTTTTGTTAGTTTGTTTGTTTTTTTGTTTTGGAGACAGAGTCACAAGCTGTTGCCCTGGGCAGAGTGCCGTTGTGTCACAGCTCATGGCAACCTCAAACTCTTGGGCTTAAGCGATTTTCTTGTCTCAACCTCCCAAGTAGCTGGGACTACAGGGGACCACCATAATGCCCGGCTATTTTTTGTTACAGTTGTCATTGTTGTTTAGCTGGCCCAGGCCGGGTTCAAACCTGCCAGCCTCGATGTATGTGGCTGGCACCATAACCACTGTGCTACAGGCACATTCTTATAACTAGATATACCATTTCTTTTATACATACCTTAAGATGATGAGCTGTTGTATATAATTTTCCACATCCATCATATTCACATCGAAATGCCTTCTCTCCACTTTGTTGAGATTTAGCAGTTACTCTTGCTGGATGTCCTTGTAAGACAATCTAATAAATAAGAAATATAATTTAGACTATTTATACAGAAGTAAAATAGATGAAGTTATTATTAATGTTTTCAGAATATAGAAGATAAAACTCAAATGCGGGTTTCCAAACTCAGGTCATCACTTTATTAGGATTCTATCGGTCTGAGTCAGGTTAATTCTGTTCCATGGCTGAAGTCAGCAGCTCTGGCTGTACATACAATAGTAAAAGTGAGTGAGACCCATAAGAATGCAGAGCTGGAACCCACAAATCTATTCCTACTCTAGAAAATCAACCCAAATAGCATCTTCATTGTATGCAGGTATTCCTTGGCATACTCAAGGTCTGTATCTCTGTTTTTAATTTCAATAGTATTTTTTTTTTTTTTTTGTGACAGAGCCTCAAGCTGTCACCCTGGATAGAGTGCTGTGGCATCATAGCTTACAGCAACCTCCAATTCCTGGGCTCAAGCGAGTCTCCTGCCTCCATCTCCCAAATAGCCGGGACCACAGGCGCCTGCCACAACGCCCGGCCATTTTTTGGTTGCAGCCATCATTGTTTGGCGGGCCCGGCTGGATTCAAACCTGCCAGCTCAGGTGTACGTGGCTGGCGCCTTAGCCCGTTGAGCCACAGGCGCCGAGCCAGTATTTTTTTTTTTTTTTTTTTTGAGACAGAGTCCTACTAAGTTACTCTCAGTAGAGTGCTGTGGTGCCACAGCTCACAACCTCAAACTCATGGGCTCAAGCGATTCTCCTGCCTCAGCCTTCCAAGTAGCTGGGACCACAGGCACCCGCCACAATGCCTGGGTCAGATTTGAACCCACCACCCTTGGTGTATGTGGTTGGCGCCGTAACCACAATGCTACGAGAGTTGAACCAATTTCAATAGTATTTTAATACTAATCAAAAAGAGGGAATTAGGTCATCTGAGTCACTTGTAGGAAACATTAAGGTCCACATGATCTTAGTCTGTATTTATATTCACTAGAAGATCATTTTTCTGGAATGTAGCTATATAATAATTTCAACAATGGTACTGATTTTAAAGGCTTTTTAGAGATGACAGTGTATTTTAGAAATCAGAGACTTTCTGCTCTGTGGGCCATATGATGATAGTGTTGCAACCTCCTATCTCTGCAGATTGTCGCATGGCTTAGAGCAAAGGTCATGATGACCGAGAAGATACTACAGATATTACAGGCCGAAACAAAAATCTTTTATTTTATAAAAGGCATTAATGAAAATTAAGCAGAGAAGCCTGTTGCGGTGGCTTGTGCCTGTAATCCTAGCATACTGGGAACCTGAGGTCGGTGGATTGCCTGAGCTCAGCAGGAACTGGAATTGAGACCAGCCTGAGCCAGAGGAGACTCCTTCTCTAAAAATAGGAGGAAGTAGTGGCAGGCACCCGTAGTCCCAGCTACTTGGGAGGCTGAGGCAAGAGAATCACTTGAAAGCAAGGGTTTGAGGTTGCTATTAAGTATGACGCCACAGCACTCTGACAGTGACAAGGTGAGACTATCTCAAAAAAAAAGAAGAGAAACCTAATGGCTTTTCTCCAAAGAGCTATTATTGATAGAATCTCTTTGGTTTCTGTTAAGGAGAAATATCTTAACTTTCATAAGATATTCTGTTACACATCATCGTTGGCAGATCAACATGGAATTTTTGGTAAATAAAAATTTCATCTATATATATATGTTTGGACAGAGTCTCACTTTGTCACCCTTAATAGAGTGCTGTGGCATCACAGCTCACAGTGATCTCCAGCTCTTGGGCTTAAGCGATTCTCTTGCCTCAGCCTCCTGAATAGCTGGGACTATAGGTGCCCACCACAACACCTGGCTATTTTTTTGTTGCAGTTTGGCTGGGGCTGCCACCCTCAGTATATGGGGCCGGCGCCCTACTCACTGAGCCACAGGCGCCACCCATTAACATTTTTTTTTTTGCAGTTTTTGGCCGGGGCTGGGTTTGAACCCACCACCTGCAATATATGGGGCTGGTGCCCTACTCCTCTGAGCCACAGGCGCCACCCCATCAACATGTTTTTAATTGCCTCATGCTTTTTAGCCCCATCCTTAAAGACGTAAATATTCTTTACAGACTCTATTACAAGAATTAATAAAAATTATTCATTTAAATTACCAAATATTTAAGCTCTGAAATAATGTTTCCCCTATTTTCAGGTAAACCCAGATATTTTTCAATCTGCACAAAATAATAACTTAAGATATTTAATTCATTTATATATTTACATTAAATATTTTCTAGGATAGATGTAATTTAAAAACTTATTTCTTGGCTCGGCGCCTGTGGCTCAACGGGCTAGGGCGCCAGCCACATACACCTGAGCTGGCGGGTTCGAATCCAGCCTGGGCCCGCCAAACAATGGTGGCTGCAACCTAAAAAATGGCCGGGCGTTGTGGCAGGCGCCTGTAGTCCCAGCTACTTGGGAGGCAGAGGCAGGAGACTCGCTTGAGCCCAGGAATTGGAGGTCGCTGTGAGCTGTGATGCCACAGCACTCTATC
>CAUYRH010177058.1:0-30917 GCA_963574655.1 Perodicticus potto
GTAAATGGAGAATGGAGTTTGGGTCTCAGATTTAGAGCCATTTTTCCCCCTACAAGTATCTCCTACTCTTAAGTAGAATCCAATTCAATCAACATTGTTTCTCTTTAGAAAACACAATGCACAGACAATAGATAATCCAAACACAGCAGTTTTTTTTTTTTTTTTTTGAGACAGAGCCTCAAGCTGTCACCCTGGGTAGAGTGCTATGGCACCACAGCTCATAGCAACCTCCAATTCCTGGGCTCAAACAAGTCTCTTGCCTCCGCCTCCCAAGTAGCTGGGAATACAGGCGCCCGCCACAACGCCCGGCCATTTTTTTGTTGCAGCCGTCATTGTTGTTTGGCAGGCTGGGCTGGATTCGAACCCGCCAGCTCAGGTATATGTGGCTGGCGCCTTAGCCCGTTGAGCCACAGGCGCCAAGCCATACAGTGGTGTTATCGTAACTCACAACCTCAAAACTCCTGGGCTCCAGTGATCCTCCTGCCCCAGCCTTCCAAGTAGCTGGGCCTACAGGGTTCTATCACCACACCACATCTGTTTTTTTGTAGACACAGGGTCTCAGTATGTTGTCGAGGCTGGTCTTGAACTCCTTGCCTCAAGTGACCCTCCCACCTCAGGCTCCTAAAGTGCTAGAATTACAGGTATGAACTACCATGACTAGTTTTAAGACCTTTCAAGGTAAAAAAAACTAACATTACTTCTATACATTTTGAGTACTTCCAACAAAGTTCACCCAAGAATGCAACATCTCCCTGTAATAAATGGGAAGAAAATTAGTTTCAACAGAGAATAGAATATTAAACACACTTATACATTCTAACATGGGGTTGTAAACTGTACTCCACATTTTAAGGTGCCATGTATGCATGCTTAAGGAATTTTGCTTGCTTTCTGGGAATAGGAATTAACCTTAACTTTAGAATTGAGTGTATTTTGAATCTGAAAATTTAAATATTCATTTTAAAAAATAAGTAAAAAAAAATTACTACATTTAGCGAGAACTCAGAAGCGTGAAAGATCAAAGTATTCTATTAGACTCACTTCACCTATGAAGCAGTGCAAGTAGACAGAGGGAATAATGAAGATCATGCTCTCTAGATGGGAAGGGGTTGGGTTTAAGAAGAGCTACAAGTCACTTCCTTCATTCACTCCCAGCGTGACATATTTGGATAATACAGGACAGGAGGATTTCAAAGTCAGAATGACACAACCAGTAAGTTCTTAAACTGGGGCTTTGTTCATTTGTTCCCCTGGACCGTTTCTCTCCCCCAGACCTGCTGCTTCTCTGCTGGCATCTCTTAACACCATCCCTTCACTCATTCCACACAAGCAACTCTGGCTTCTTCCTTTCTGCTGACTGCCCTAGAGCTACTACCTCTGAGCTGTTACCCCTGCCTTCCCTTTGCTTCCGGAATGCTCATTACTGGAGAAATACATGGTTCTTTCCTCTTCTTCCTTTGAATCTTTGCTAACATGTTACCTTGCCTATGACACTTTTTCTGTCTGCCCTAATTAAAATCATAGCTCTTCCTCCTCAGTTTAATTTTTCTCCATAGCACTTATCTGACACACACACACACACACACACACACACACATATATATTTTTTTTAAATTATTACTTCATTTTTTATCATTTTCTCATCAGGTAAGAGCTTCTGTATCATCTGTTTTGTTCACTACTATATTCCCAGTATCTAGAACAGTGGTTGGCATATAGAAAAGCCTAGGTAAGTATTTATTGAATGGATGAGTGAGTGAACAAATGACAAACTATTCTATTTGTAAGACTACCAAATTCAGACCTTGGACTTCCTTGAAGAAAGGAGACAACAGGAGTTAGGATAATGTGAATATAAAGACTTAAAGAAGAATGCAATGGCTATGTAAAATAGGTTAGATAAGGAAAAAGATACAGTCATAATCCTACAACCCGCATCTCCCAGTACTCTCAAACTTAAGAATGCCTAACAATTATCTGACTGACTGTTGTAAGTACAGATTCCCAGACTGTCGCCAGAAAGACTGATTCAGCAGCAGTGATTCTAATGTGGGTGGCCCACAGCCCACCGCTTGAGAAATAGTGCCTTAGTGACACTCCTGGTTAGAAGACAGACTTGTCCACAGAGTTCACCAAAGCAATTTTAACTGATACCATGGCAAAGCAATAAGCATCAACTGTCAACAGGTCAGATAAACCTAAGAGATAATCTTTTGCATGTGTACACTTTGACTAAAAGGGTAAGTTTCTCTCCCAGCCATAAAGATTTCTGTGGTACTCAAGGCAGTGTTATACCTGGGAAGGCCATTATTCCAGGTAAGTACCTTGGCTCAAGGCCATCAGGCCAAGTCCATACCAAATAGGCTTAACTCAAGGCAAATTCTGGTTTTGAGACACCAGGTATTCACATGGCCTGTTTTTGTGTTTTTTATAAAGCCAGACCTTCCTCATGCCCCTGCTACATGAAAAGCCATACTTTAGAAAAAGTATAAAGCATATGACCTTCCAGAGTGACAATATAAATAAAATGAAATCATAATGGTTCCAAATTTGATCTTGGATAAAACAAAAAATCTGGGACCCCCCAACATAGAGCTAATTAGTAGAGCCATTCAGAGCACACCTCAGAGCAAAGATTGAATAGTTGCTTTTTAAACACTGGATCACTGAAACAGAAGCACAGATACTCTTCCCAATTTGCCACTTATACCACTCAATTGCTACAGAGAGCAGATAATGCTACTCTGTGTCTGTGTCAAGATCTGAACTAGCTGTGCATATGTTTTCTCCAAATTCCAAGGAATGACCCTCACCCATAGCTTTTACTCAGTGCTTTTAACTTTGTTTTTCAAATGCAGAAACAGCCGGTGCCTACTACTTAGGGAAAAGATTAGTTTCTGGAAAGCCACCAGTTGGAGAGGGGCATTGGGGAGGAAGACTGGTTATATTTTTATTTCATATGAACATATCCTTTTACTCAAATCTTTTGCCCCAAGCTGCTTAAAATGCTCTTTACATGTCTTGGAAATAACAGTCATTGGGGCTAGAAAATCAATGGTGTTCAGCCTATTTCACAGACATTTCTGGAAATGTTCATTTAAAATAAGTAATAACTTTGAACCATAGGAAAGAAATGCTCATGGAGGTCTAAGGTATTACTGACCTCAGGAATCTTTAGTGTTATCCCAAGTATGGCCCACTCTCTATACTACAGTATACAGTCATATTAATTTCTTGAATTTATTACAAATAATACTATTTAAAAAATTTTTTTATTAAATCATAACTGTATACATTAATGCATTTATGTGGTACAATGGATTGATTTTATATACAATTTGGAATGCTTACACCAAACTGGTTAACATAGTCTTCACCTCACTTACTTATCGTGTTATGACATTTATACTCTACTCTTAACATATCTGACATATAGCCTTCCAATAAAATAATACTAATTTTGAAAGATGACTCCTGCTAATGTCTTACGAACAGCTCCACTACATCTGACATATTCTGCTAAGGATAAACTAGAGCAGTTAAGGTGTTTGATGATCCTCCAAAGAATCAAAAAGTGAGGGAAGCGTGCTACCGGCACATCCCTGACTATACTTCTTTCCAAAGAGGTTCATGTTCTGCTAAGCCTCCTGCGTTCCAAGTGGGTAGTGGCCAGCTACTCCGCTTTCTCAATAAACTCACCTTCTCTCCTTGGAGTGATGGGACCGAGTCCCGCAAACTGTGAAAGCTGTCTTTAATGTGGTCCCTACGTTTTCGTTCCAGTGCATTATGATGAGCCCGTTTGTCAGCCTAGAAAAATGGGAGAAAGAACAAATTAGGAATGTCACTCCTTTCGCTGGGTACTGGATGGGTGGGGTACAGCCTGGAAGTATACGCTGTCAGCGCTGTCCCTGGTGAGTGGACGGGGAAGGCTTTGTCGAGGTGGGCAGTTAGCAGTCTCCAGAATTAGGCTCTGCTAAAGGGGGAGAAAGGGGTGAGCAAGACTTGCAACAGGAACATCCAAAGTAGCTCGATGCATCCAGCTCATGCATAGGTAAAATAAAAGTTATTCATGGGGACAAAGTGCAACTCTCCTACAATATTAGCAGTCCTAACTTACTTTATGTGACAGAACAGCCACCAGTCTGTGATTAGGAGGTGACTAGGATGTGATCACCCCCAGGCTAGGTGTGGAGAAGAGTTACGTCACTGGTGCAGCGTTCTTTCCATGTAAACCCATCACCATGAGTTTCTGGCCTGGTCTCCAGCCCACTAAAAGGCACTAGTTTAAGACCTTCTCATTAAATCATGAACAGAAACTAAAACCTCTAGAGAACCCAGACCATGACGACAGAGCTGAGAGAGATGCCAACTGCATCTGAGTTCTTGTTTGTTAAAGTAGATCCAAGGTGCTATCCTTCTAAGGGCAACCCTTCCTACAGGTGGTGCTAGAAAGGCAGTTCTTAGAGGGCAGACCTTCTGACACAGGTAAGGCTCATTTGGCGGTATTTAAATCTTCCTAATCGAATCTTTAACATGTCTTGCTTGGAAGCACAAAGAACAATCAACTGCCAACTACAAATCAGGAAAGACAAGATGCACTGGCTTTAGGCACCAAAGACAGTGCAGGAGATCATAGCAAGAGCTTCAGCAGGTCCCCACTAAAGAGACATCCCCTCCAAATGGAAGACAACCCAAAGCAAGAACTTCACCAAACTACACCCCGGAAAATCCACTTTAAGAACACATCTTGAATATGCAGGTTGCACTGAGCTAACCTAAAGAGCAAATCTGTATATGGAAACGTCAGGTAGCTTTATCTTCCCACAGCACCAGGAATTTTAAAAATAGAGCAAAAAAGAGTAAATAACTTGGCTTAGCACAAGAATAATGCAGCCTCAAATGAGTCCTTGTACTAGACAAGATGTACAGGCAAAAATCTAGTATAAAGATTATAGGTGGTTCGCACCTATAATCACAGCACTTTGGAAGGACTAGGCAGGAGGATCCCTTGAGACCAAGGGTTTGAGACTAGCCTGGGAAACACAGTGAAACTTCACCTCTTAAAAAAAAATAGGCGCATATTGTAGTGTGAATCTGTAGTCCCAGCTATTTGAGAGCCTGAGGGGGAGGATCACTTAAGCCCAGGAGTTCGAGGCTGCAGTGAGCTATGATCATGCTACTGTACTTCAGCCTAGGTGATAGAGCAAGATCCTGCCTCAAAAAAAAAAAAAAAAAAGGTTATGGAAATAAAAGGATCTCATATTGTCTAATCCTAAAAGTCTGAAGTCTGAAGTCATTACAGAGGAAGAGGCCAGGAGCACCTGTGGTCATTTCATTTACTTCCTGGTCTCTCCAGAACAATAGCTCACCTACAGCTTTGTTGAGTTGGACATGTGGTTCCCATCACAATCATGGTTCTCCATAGCATATCACTCTTTTGGGGGGCAGAAGCTTGGAGCACTTCTAAAGCTGTTCTCATCTTGTTGTCTGAATTCACTGTAAAATGAATGTTTAATGAACTATAGTGATATATGGAATATTACGGGGAAACTGAGACTAGAGGTAGGTACTCTGTCCCATATATTACAGCAAGAAAACTGCAGATGCCTTCTAACAGCAGTATGAAAGAGCTTGAAAGAATTAAACCTAGTCCTTTTCTAACGTACTGTTTCCTCTAGCTATCTATACAAAGGTCAGTTGGGCTGTGAGTATACATAAGGAGCTTAGAAAGCTGAGGGAGAGCTGAGGAGAGGCAGATACCAGCACTTGGCAGGTATCTGCCTCTCCTGTGCTTGCTATATAATACCTTAGATGGTTTATTTACATGCAAATTAATTTCTCAGTTTTGGCCTTCTGCAGCAGCCCAAGATACTATTGTCTACTAAATCACCCTGATTCCTGGCCCCCCTCCCAGCTTAAGAGTTGTGCACAGAAACACTGACACCAGAGTTACCCATAATCCCCGTTGATACAAATAAAATTCTAATTGTTTTCTTTCTGGGAGAGCCTTGCAAATCTCAAATGGCTGGAATCAAGTTGGACTTGGTTTCACGTGGGCCTGCACTAGAAAGGTGGAGTTAAGTATAATCTGACACCAAAATCATCCCCACAATGCACTACCCTTTCCCATTCAGTAAGCCCTGAAAGGACTCAAATGGACAAGTCTCCTGCTTACAGGATTGGAAGTGAACTTGGCTGTGGACCATTAGCAGAAATCTTGGCTTCTCATCTGGGGAGCCAGCCAAGTTTGAGAAGTTGGCTCAACAAGGAAAGGCAGCAGTTCACTGCCTGGTAGAAAGCCTGGGCTTGGGACTGCTGTTCTCAAAGTAGTGGATGGAATTTTTGTAGTGGTTCCAGGCCCAATTTAACTAGCAGAAGAGTGCAATCTTATACCAATCCCTGCTGCCATGTCCATCCCTGAGCTGCTACCAAAGTAAATTTTACAGCTCTCAAAGACAATGGCAAAGATGTTATTTTTCTCTCCCCTAAGCCTCATTTGAATGAGCAAGTTAAAAACTGCAGAACCAACACACCTAATTCCAGGCAACTCTGATTTTGAAAGATCACATGAAAAACTGAAAAACCTTTACAGAAGGCTAAGAATTTTCTTTGGGAAACATTTCCAACCACAGATTTATCCAGCCTGATAACTTAGCCTCCTTCGTGGAGGGCTAGTTGGCAGGCTTATCACTGCTTTGTTAATGTAATCACTTGCTGGCAACCCTCCCTCAAGGGGCCAAGATTTCAGAGTCAAAAAAGAAAACCTGGGTGAGGACTCCCAGGGTAAGGCATCTAACGTCTTTCCACAAATTTGCAACTGCTTAAAAAAAAAAAGAGTGCCACAAATGTGTCTTGAACAAATAAAAGTCAACTCAGATGAGCCAGCTTTCTCTCCTGTGTACTGACAACAATGTTTGATAATGAAAACGCATGGTGCCAAAAGCACCCTGTGGAATTAATTAGACACTATTCTAGGAGACAACAGAGGCATTCCTGGGCTAAAGAGCAGCCCCCCAAATACCTCCCCTATACATCTATGGGAACAGTGGCAGCAGGGGATGCTGCCTGCTCTTCAAACACACTGGATTTGTACATCTGGGTTTCTGCCAGAAAACCCTTTCTTGAGGGCATCCCAGACTAACAGAAATACTAAGGGGTTATGTAGTGACCTACAGATGCTAAATAGTAACTCCCCCACCAAATCACTTCCAGCTTTGACGTCTTTGCCAAGGTTTTTACTCTGCCTCTCAGTTTTATTTCTATCAATTTTCCACACTGGCAGCCAGAACAAAAATCTTCACCTACAATTTGTTCATTTTTGACACTTACCAAGCATGTATATCTTAAGTGTTGTTAAATGTTTAAGGCAAACATTATTTTTTAGTCAAGAGGTTGCTAAACTGGCAGGAGGTCATTCAAGCTAAGGAGGTCTGTTCAAAAATTTCAGGGGAGGAGGGGAATCTCTTGAAATTATTTCCTTCTAACTCACTGCACAGGGAACACATCTTTGTTCAAGCATTACATCAGTCAGCAACCTTATTTCCTCCAAGTTTTAGGCAAGCAGCATGGAGATATAAATGCTTTATCATTCAAGGATGCACAAAGTTCTCCAGAACAATTTTTTGCAGTCTTTCTTTCCCAGTACAGAAAGTTCTCAGCATACAGGGAATTAAGAGTTTCCCACCAAATATTTATTGCCTTTTATAATAAAAGCTTGCATTTTTGAGGAAAATAGTGTTGCTTATATTATCAAGCTATTCATATTAACACTAAAGACACAGAATACAGAGATCTAAAATTCTCATCATAAAAGATCTACTCATTATTTCTAATAAATAAGAGCCAGATAGAATAAAGCTAAATTTCTAAGCAACTTAAAACATCCATTTTAATCAACATGAAAATTACAGCATGAAATAATGGGCATCCAGGATGAGATAAACTCACTAAGGTCCCTAACAGAAAGATATTAATTTCAATTTCCCAACATCTCTCCAGCTTGTAGCCAATTGCCTAGAATACATTTCCAAAGTTACCCAATGTGTGCATTTGTTTTCAAAACTTTTCCTATCATATGGTACCTCAAGGATCTTGAGAATACTATTATCCAAACATGGCATCATACTATAGCCATTTAAGAGGAAGAACGCTTTTGTAAGGAAATTTTAAATGAAAACCAAGTTGGATTGTTTGATGAACTTTTTCATAGTTACTTGAAAAAAGACTCTTTTGAATGTTAAAAACATCTTTAACTAGCAAACAGGCATATTTAGGATATAAACCTGGCATTTGTTATCAATGTCAACATTCTAAGCAGAAAGTATATGCACTCTGCAGCACTTATGCCATTCACCTGATTCCAGGTAAAGTAGTTTTCTGAGTGAATTCCAATCTCAGAGGCAACCAAGCTCATTTTATCTGAATACAGTATAATCTTAAAGAAGCAAAGAGCTCTGAGAAGCTAAAAACATTTCATCCCAGAAAGTTCCAGAAGTTGGAATTGCACACATCTTTTCTTATCCCACAAAAGGTATACTGTAACTGCAACACACTCAGGTGCCATAAAGGACATTAACTGGAAATGGACTTGTGTTTTCTGACCAACACATTAACCCTACACTTCCCGTATACTTTCACTTTTCTGCAATTTCCCAAAGAGAAGTAAAGCAAAGGATCACTTGCATAAAATACACCTGTCCCAGAAATTAATCTTTAAAATATAATCATTTCCCTCCAAAAAATAATAAAAATACTATAACATCTGTGGGATTCTGTGATGTAGTATATTTAGTAATAAGATATTGTTTGGGGTTACTTCCTTTAACAAAGCTTACTAGTCACTGGAAAAGCTGTTTTCCGTTTGTACTGAAACAACAGAAAAAATATTCGTCAAATTAGTTTCACTTTCTATTACAGTTAGCCTCACTTCCCAACTCTGTTCTTGCTCAGTAGCCTACATTTCTCATGCAGTTAGGCCTAACTATTGTAGTGACATGGTAAAACCAATGTCTCTTTTTACATTAGGACTACAGAACCTTTTCCAAATAACTTAAAAAAGTTCTTCTCTATCCCTAAATATTTGATTGTTCACAGCCCACACCTTTTTCTTAACTTTTTTTCTACAGCAAAACTTGGGAATAGCTTCCTCCTAAAATTAAAAAACATGTATTTATCTATACTAAATCTTAAGCAGATGCATTCATGAAAGGGGAAAAATGGAATCCTTTATACCCTACGCATTCACAATAATTGTTTGATATATTACAAAATTTGTAACACATCTGCTTTTGCTCTCTATGCTGCTGTGATTATCTTGTACCAGAAAAATTTTAAAGTTTCAACAAATAGATGTGTCAAATTATAAACAAAGAGTCAAATCTACTTCCCTTGCCAACCCCGCAAAATCAAAAGGAGAAATTCTAGGTACCTTAAAAGCAAATTAAAAACATCTAGACAACACAAGGAGATTAGCATTCTAAGAGCAGAAACACTTTAATAATAAACAAATTTACATCACTGCCCATGTGGATAACTATTTTGAAAAGCAGAAAGCTTTCCAGAACTGTGAGCCAAATTTTCACAAAGAAAACTTTTCTCTCACTGGAAAGCCAATATTAATTTCAATCCAAAGGATGATTTTGGAAAGGAAGCCTAACCAGTCCTTACCTACCAACCCTGATCAAACTCGGGGCAGATTTTACAACTAGAGACTTGGAGGGAACAAAATGTGTTAAATAGACTGAACCCCAAATATGAAGGATAACAGTAAGTGAAAAAAGGAATTTGAATATATGTGTAAGTATGTAAATACTTCAAAGAGAAAGAAAACAAATTATTTTTAAGAACAGGAACAATTTTTAAGAGCCCTCCAACACTGGCATCCTTGATTTTATAGAAATAGCAACTCTCAATAAATATAAATTTTCTTAATGCCAACCTGCTTGGACAACCTGCAAAATCTTTGCTTGCTCTAATGAAGAGCAGGTACAACTTGCCTTTATACTGCGGTTATTAAATTCTTATACCAGAGGTCAAAGTGGCATCCTAAAACTCTAAAAAGCTCCAAACAGCTGTTCCACTGATCATTTTAAAAATATTACAAATCAGAAAAATAACATAACATTTGCATTTCTAATCTTTCTTTAAAAAATAGGAATATATGGCAACATTGAGCTCTCACTTTCATGGAACAACCCACTGGAACGGCTGCCCTTTTAGAAGAGCCATATACTTTCCAGTACCCAGGTTCTCATCTCTTAGGGCCCTCTTAGACAAGGTCTCACTCTGATGCCCTGCCTTGGCTACAGTGCAGCAGAGCCATCATAGCTCACTGGACCTCAAACTCCTGGGCTCACGTGACCCTCTTGCCTCAGTCTCCCAAGTAAATGGGACTACAGGTGTGTACTACCATGCCAGGCTAATTTTTCTATATGTTGTAAAGACCAGGTCTCACTGAGGATGGTCTGGAATTCCTGACCTGCAGCAATTCTCCTGCCTTGGCCTGCCAGAGTGACAGGATCACACATGTGAGCCACCATGCCTGGCTTCTTTTTTATTCTTGACTATTTTCCGGGTTGGCCCACAAGGGCACTTCAATTTTTGACCTCCGTTCTATATACTTCTTACTGTTCCTATGATATACTTGTTTTTCTTCCCCACTCTGATTCAAATTTATTCTGTGTCTACTCTGTCTTTTTCTTCAATCACAAAACACCCACATTACTATTTTAGCCTCCAAAGACACGAGATTAGAGCATATCTAAAAGCCACAGAGAGCCGTCTGAGAACATGAACTTCAAAACCCTAAGAAATCATTTGTATTATTATATAGTCTCACCCATCACCTTCCAGCAAAGCTGTCTCAGCAATGCCAGTTTCCTTCAACGACTGTTTTTCTTTATAACTCTCCTTCTACTCAAATATAAAGAGTCAGATCACAGTAACCTATCAGTGACACTTTTATAATTCAACCCTTGGCTCTTCTACATTTCCAACTTTTGCATTAAAATACCAGGCTATGTTAGATCCTGTGAGTTTACAGCAGACACGACTTGGTGATTACAGCATGTGGCTTCAGCTTCACACTACTATGCAGATATGTTTAAAACCTATTTGTTCCTAAGTAAATCTTCTGACCACTTTGCCCTGAAATAATACCACCACTTACTTTAGAACACTGTTATTTCTCACGTCCCATTTACACAGAGGCAGGGGGAGCCCACCGTCGGAAAACTACATAACATTTCAGTTCTTTGATACAACTCCTCTCACTCACCTACAGTCCCTGAAATTTATCACCTGAGAATCTGGAATTTTAGGATTTGGAAGTCTCCTTCCGCCCCAGAATCGGTCCCACCTCACCTTAGTGGCTAACAGAAGAGTTTACTACAACATGAAAGGCAACAGAACAATCTCTTTTTCTCTCAGACCCCAAAAAGGACTGGAATTGAACAGAAATGAAAATGAAATGGAGAGTAGGAGACGTACCGCAGATTGAAACCTCGGTTGCTCTTCCTGGAATAAGAGAGAGAAAAAAAATAGAAAATAAAGAAGTTATTTTTACACTTAACATTCAAAAATAAGAAAGAAAATGCCGGCGGCAAAGGAAGCGGCGGGTGGGGAGTCAGCCCTGCACCCCTCCCTCTCCCCCACCCTCGGCAGGATCCGGTGGGGTCGGGGGACCGAGCGCCGCCCCTCCCTCCGGACCCAGCACCGGCCAGAGGGGGCCTTAGGGCTGTCCCCTCCCCTCGGACACGGCCCGGGCACTCCCGAGCCCTCTCTGCTCTCTCCCTTACCCCCGGGATCCGCGGGTCACGGGAGGAGGAGGTTCCGCACCCAAGAGGCAGGTCTTGGGCACAGACTCCTTCCCCAGGATCCGGACAATGGGATCCCAGCCGCCCCCCGTCCTAAGTCGGGCAGGGAGGGGGCGGGAGACCGCAGCACCTTCATCCACAGGAGAAGGCAGGGGTCCCCGAGGCCGCGTGTCTCCTCCCCAGCTCCAGTCCCAGGAGGCCGCCCCGTCCAGGAGCCCAGAGGGGAACGAGCCGGAGCGCGACAGAGGCAGTCCCGCCCCGGAGGGAAGGGGAAGGGAGCGGCGGCGGCCCGGCCCCCTCCCGCCGTCGCCCAGCTGAGAGCCCGGCCGCTGTCCCCGCCTGACAACCCGCACGGGAAGGAAGAAGCCCGGGAACTCACGTCGCTCTCCACCTCGATGTCATCGTTATCGCTCATTTCCTACGGCCCAGGGAGCGGCCACTGCAGCGGCGGCGGGGAGGGGAAGGGGTGGAGGGGAGGGGGAAGTCACCGACAACAAGCTGAGTCCCCACACACACTCACACACACACACACACTCACTCACTCACGCACGCACTCGCTCTCTCACTCACACACTCACACACAACACGGGTAAGAACCACCTCCTCACTGCAGCACCGGATCAACGGCGGCACGCACGCCCGGTCGGCCCCTTGCCACGTGACCGTGCTCGTCACGCTGGGGCAGCCGAGCCTTGTAGTTTTCCTCCCTCTGACTGACGGCCCATGTAGCTGCGGAAAAACTACAAATCCCATAAGGCCAGTGTATCGCCCGGCTTGTTGACGGAGCCCAGAGCGCCTGCGTGTGTCCCGGGGAAGCGTGGAGAGAGATGTGGCGTGGCGCCTCCTGGGAGTCGTAGTCCGCAGACCGCGAGTTGTCAGGAGGTTTTCATCCCGAGGCAGCAGAGGAGGCTGCTGGGAAGACAGGACACGTGGAGGGAGCTGGGTCTCCTGGAGCCGGGCACCGTCTGTGTTGCGGGCGCCGGGCCCTGGAGACGGGGCGGAGGCTCACCGGGAGTAGCCAGCTGTCTAAATAACGCTGCCTCTCTTTGGTGCGACTGGTTTCACTTCGTCTCTTTGGTGTCTGAGTCTCTCGGCTTTGCACCTGGGGCGTAACCCGCCCAGAAGGGAATTGTGCTGCAGGGGACCGGGGTGGGGGGGCGCGGCTCGAGATGCCCACGCGGACACTCGGGATCTGGTGGGGAGGTGTCACTGGCAGGTGTTGAGTGGTGGTGCAGGGCAGGCAGGATGACCGACCTCGTTGTGGGACCGCTCCCTGCTGGAGAATGTTATATTCCGAGAGTGAACATCCTCGCTACTCAGCTACTCAAGGTGAAGTTCGTACAGTCACAGAACCTCAACAACCGAAGTAAAGCCCCTTCTGAGGTTGGTTTAGGGAGTGTCCAGTTCAGAGTACCTTAATTGAGATTGCAAAAAGAATCAAAGAAGAAGACTTGTGCAGCTCTCTGTCCAGTTAAAATCATACTTGTATATACCGTGACATGAGGTGTAAGCACATCCATTCCACCAACATTTATTGAACACCTAAATATGGCACCTGATATATAAAACTACAATGGTCCCTGCCTTCATGCAGCTTACAGCTGTGCAAGCAAACCTGCGTGTCCTACCGTCACTTTTTTTTTTTTTTTTTTGGTAGAGACAGAGTCTTACTTTATCGCCCTCGGTAGAGTGTTGTGGCATCACGGCTCACAGCAACCTCCAGCTTCTGGGCTTAGGTGATTCTCTTGTCTCAGCCTCCCGAGTAGCTGGGACTACAGGCGCCCTCCACGACGCCTGGCTATTTTTCTGTTTTGCAGTTCGGCTGAGGCGGGTTTGAACCCGCCACCTTTGTTATATGGGGCCGGCGCCCTACCCTCACTTTTTGAGAGTGCACCAAGTCCGTCTCATCTGGAAGGAAAAACAACAATAACAAAAACGCTTTTCACCTTGAGATAAACAACCAAATTATTTTTACATCTGGTCCCCAAAGTGAAGGAAATCTTGAGCTTTTCTCAGGAGTTACTGATTCCAGAATGAAAACCATTTTATCCTCGACTTTTGAACACCAAAATTTGTTGATACATATCCCCAACATGGACATACCATCCATGCTGAAGAGACACATGTAAATATAGCAATCCTTCCCTTACATTTTCCCCTTTAATTGTCTGTTGTATTTCTTATTTAGTGATCCAGTCCTACTGAAGTCTGTGCATGTTTGCAAGTGAACTCATCTTTTCCAAATCCTTTTGTGTCTTGGGGTTCCTTATGTCTGTCTACCCAACACTAAGTTGGATAAACAGACATAAGCAGACCGTTATAGGAGCTGATGGGTTATGAGACACAGACAGCCAGACAGCAGCTCTTGGGTGAGTTGATTCACTGGGTACAGAAATTAAGGCTAAATGGTGATTTTTTTTTAATTTTTATTAAATCATAATTGTGTACATTAGTGCAATCATGGGGCACAATGTGCTGGCTTCATATACAATCTGAAATATTTTCATCAAACTGTTAAACATAGCCTTCATGGCATTTTCTTTTTTTTGCAGAGACAGAGTCTCACTTGTCGCCCTTGGTGGAGTGCCGTGGTGTCACACAGCTCACAGCAACTTCCACGTCCTGGGCTTAGGCGATTCTCTTGCCTCAGCCTCCCGAGTAGCTGGGACTACAGGAGCCCGCCACAGAGCCCAGCTATTTTTTCTGTTTGCACTTCTGCCGAGGCCGAAGGTGGGATTTGAACCCACCACCTTCGGTATATGGGGCCGGCACCCTACTCGATGAGCCACAAGCGCTGCCCCCCATGGCATTTTCTTAATCACTATATGAAGACATTTATATTCTGCATTTAGTAAGTTTCACCTGTACCATTCTTTTTTATTTATTTATTTTTATTTATTTATTTTTCATTTTTATTTTTTATTAAATCATAGCTGTGTACATTAGTGCAATCATGGGGTGCAGTGTGTGGGCTTCATATACAATCTGAAATATTTTCATCCAACTGTTCGACATAACCTTCATGGGATTTTCTCGTTTATTGTGTGAAAACATATGTGTTCTGCATTTAGTAGGTTTCACCTGTCCCTTCTAAGGTGCACCATAAGTGTGATCCCACCATTTACCCTTACCTCCTTTCCCCATCTTCTTGTGCTGTAATTGGGTTATAGCCTTCATAAGAAAGCTATAAATTAGCTTCATAGTAGGGCTGTATACATTGGATACTTTTTCTTCCATTCTTGAGATACTTTGCTAAGAAGAATGTGTTCCAGCTCCATCTATGTAAATATGAAAGAGGAAAAGTCACCATCTTTCTTTAAGGCTGCATAATATGGAAAAGAGGTGGGGGAGGCGGAGGAAGACTGAGGGTGGGATGGCAGCTCAAATTCCAATTGTAGCCACCACTATCACTCCCGGGATAGTGCGGAACAGCAAGAAGGGGCCAGCCAGCCCTTCCCACAACGGCAGCAGTGGTGGGGGCTATGGTGCCAGCAAGAAGAAAAAAACGTCCGCCTCCAGCTTTGCGCAGGGTATCAGCATAGATGCCGTGAGTGAGAATAAAATGGTACCCTCTGAATTTAGCACCGGACCTGTGGAAAAAGCTGCCAAACCTTTGCCATTTAAGGACCCCAATTTTGTGCACTCTGGCCATGGTGGTGCTGTAGCTGGAAAGAAGAACAGAACCTGGAAGAACCTGAAACAAATTCTCGCTTCTGAAAGGGCATTGCCGTGGCAACTGAATGATCCTAACTACTTTAGTACTGATGCTCCTCCATCCTTTAAACCAGCTAAGAAGTATTCTGATGTTTCGGGTCTTCTTGCCAACTACACGGATCCTCAGAGCAAACTGCGGTTCAGCACCATCGAGGAGTTTTCCTACATTCGGAGGCTGCCATCTGACGTCGTCACCGGCTACGTGGCCCTGAGGAAGGCCACAAGCATCGTCCCTTGAGCCTGAGAAAAGGACAAGAAGTAGAAAACTATTTCAAAGGCAGACTTTAACTCGCAATTTTGTTTCACAGAAACAAACTCATTCTGCTGTCAATCTGAAAATGCCAGTGCTGTGCCTTGGAAAGAATGTTTGGCTTTCACTTAAGGCTTTTTTTCTATGTTTTCCCTCCAAGTGTGCTATTTCCTGTTGAATTAAATTATACTTGAGTTGTTGCTTGAAATAAAGTTGTTTGACAAGAAAATACAAAAAAAAAAAAAAAAAAAAGGCTGCATAATATTCCATGGTATACATGTACCACAATTTATTAATCCATTCCTGGGTCGATGGGCTCTTGGGCTTCTTCCATGACTTAGCAATTATGAATTGGGCTGCAATGAATAATCTGGTACAGATGTCTTTATACCCTTCTAAGAGGCACCGTAGGGTGCCTCCCTCCCTCCACCCATCCTCCGCCCTCCCCTCCCCTCCCTTGCCCCTTTCCCCTGGCTAAATGATGATTACAACAAACAGTGGTTGGATGTCTGCTATGTGCAGAGCACTATAGGGCACCTCTGGCTACAAGTTAAAATCACCCTGGGAGCTTTAAAAATTTCCCGTCCCTAGGCCATATCACAAGTCAATTAAACCATAACCTCTGAGACTGGGAACCAGAAAGCAGTATTTTTTTAAAGCCCTTCAGGTGATTATAATATGCACCCAAGAGAATGCCAAAATAAATGAGGTAGTCTCCCACTGAAGTGCACACTTTAAAAGAGTAAATTTTATGATATGTAAGTAATTATATTTCAATAAAGCTGTTACAAAGGAAAAATAATTTTTGCTCATGTGGAATCTAAAACCTGGTAGGAGTAAATTATGAACACATACAATTTTAATGAAGACAAACTATGTAAGTGTCAAATGAATTGTACAGGTATGAATGCTGTTGAAGAGTTCAAAGGAAGGAGAGAGAGTGCCAGGTGGGAGTGGAGGTGTCAGTGATCAGGGATGTCTTCTAAGGTTGTCAGCTCTGTCATCGCACAGGCTGGGTCTGCAAAGACCAAGAATCCCCAGCTGGATGGAGGCCTGTGCAAGTAGGCTGAGGTGAGGAAGAAAGGCCTTCCACGTAGGAAGACTAGAGGTTTTAACACATATCTTTTTAGTAACTGGTAGAATATGAAGACACATCAACCTCATTAATAAATTTAACCTAATAGACAAAATACCTCACCCAACAATTGTAGATTATGTGGGTTTTTTTTTTTTTTTTTTTTTGTAGAGACAGAGTCTCACTTTATCGCCCTCTGTAGAGTGCTATGGCTTCACAGTTCACAGCAACCTCCTACTCCTGGGCTTAGGCAATTCTCTTGCCTCAGCCTCCCAAGTAGCTGGGACTACAGGTGCCCGCCACAACGCCCAGCTATTTTTCTGTTTTGCAGTTCGGCCGAGGCTGGGTTTGAAACCAACACCTTCGGTATAGGGGCCAGCGCCCTACTCGATGAGCCACAGGTGCCACCCGATTATGTGGTTTTTAAGCACTCATGGAACATCTATGAAAATTGACCATGTTCTAAGCTATAAAGGCAAATGTAAACAAATTTCAAAGAACTGTGATCTTTTATTTTTTATTTATTTATTTATTTATTTTGGAGACAGAGTTTTACTGTCACCCTCAGTAGAGTGCTATGGTGTCACAGTTCACAGCAACCTCAACCTCTCAAGCTTAAGTGATTCTCTTGCCTCAGTCTCCCAAGTAGCTGGGTGTACAGGCGCCCACTACAATGCCCAGCTATTTTTTTTTGTTGTTGTCATTGTCATTTAGCAGGCCCCGGCCAGGTTCAAACCTGCCAGCCCCGGTGCATGTGGCCGGTGCCCTAACCCCTGTAGTCTTAAAATGCATATTCGTGGACCTAATGCAATTAAAGTAGAAATAGTGACAAAAAGATAACTAGAGAATTCTTATAAGTTTGTGATTTGAGAAACTGAAATGATCTAGTGAAGGGATTTTATGAGCAAAAGCATGTATGCAAGAAAGAATGAGGTAGACAAGAACACACATTTCCTTTAGTTTTCCTTTTTAGTGCTTTTCTGGTGTAAATAACAATCTAGGACTCTACAAATATGTTTTCATCTCTGGCTTGGCGCCTGTAGCTCAGTGAGTAGGGCACCAGCCACATGCACCAAGGCTGGCAGGTTCAAGTCCAGCCCAGGTCTGCCAAACAACAATGACAATTGTAACCAAAAAATAGCTCGGTATTGTGGCGGGCACCTATAGTCCCAGCTACTCGGGAGGCTGAGGCAAGTTTGAGGTTGCTGTGAACTGTGATGCCATGGCACTCTACCCAGGGTGACATAGTGACACTTTGTCTCAAAAAAAAAAATTTCATCGTTATACCCTTGACTGTCTTTGGTAAAGTCTTATGTGAACTTAACAGGACTGGCCTTATTACTTTAAGCATGATCCGGTGTCAAACACATGCCAGGAAGCGGGTTAGAAATGCAGAACCTCGGGCCCCCCACTACTTTAACATTTTGCCCAGGTAATTCATGTGCAATTAAGAATTTGAGAAGCTCTGATGGGGGAAGGAGGATGGTAAGGATGGGTATCGACTCTAACACTCGACTGAAATCATTCTTTTCTCTGCCACTAGCTACTCCTTTATTGCCAAATCCAAAGGTCTCATCTCATGTGTTCTGATAGTGGCCTTCTACAATGTTGACCACTCCTTTTTCCTGAAGGCCAAGAACTCTTGTGCTTTCCTCTTTCCCTTGCCCGTCACCATCACCACTTGAGCTCTAGGGGCTCGGTGCTTAGCACTTGCCTCTTTTCCTTCCACCCTTGGCCTGCTGGAAGCCTTCACCTTCAGATGGTTTGATGACCATCTCTCCTCAGGTGACCCCAAGGCTATCTCTCTTTTTAACTTTGGATTGCTATATGCTATTTATTTCTGGACATATCTACTTGGATTATTCCATAGGCAACTCAAAACTCAAGGCTTGTGGATGAGTGACAAAAAGCAAGGTTTGCTGTGGCATTTGGAATATGAGCCATTCATAGAAAATTGAGCATATTTGTATAGGTGTGTAGAGAAATGTGTAGAAAGGGAATTTATCAAAATTGTTAAAAGTATTTGTCTCTGGGAAGTGGGATTTCCAATGATTTTTCTTTTTCTTTTTTTTCTTAAGTGAGCAGCATCATTCTGACCAAAACAACAGAGCTATTAAAAGACTACCACTGTCTTAGTAAGTCCGTATCTTTCCTGAGCAGCAAACTTTCAAACCATAACCCTTAGGAAGACAGTCCCATCCTTTCCTCATGTCAGACGTGCTTGCTTTCTCCTTATTTGGGGGAGGGAGTGTAATCACCAGGGTCCCTACCGGAACCAGCCAGCACACTCAAATTAGGATTATTTGGAAGTTTTGAATGTTCTTATTTATTTACTTATTTACTTGTTTATTTATTTATTTTTGAGACACAGTCTCACTCTGTCACCTGGGCTAGAGTACAGTGGCACTGTCATAGCTCACTGCAACCTCTAACTTCTGAGCTCAAGTGATCTTCCTGCCTCAGCCTCTCAGAGTGCTAGGCTTATAGGCATGAGCCACTGAGTGTGGCTGGGAGCTTTTAATCAAGAGGTTGTTCATGAATCTTTGGGAAGGATATAAAGAAACTGCAAGGGATTGCACAGTACTGTCCAGAATCTATTCCCACTCCTAGGCCTACAGAGGAGAGGGGACAGAGTGGCAATCAGAACAGGGAAGGAGTGCTGTGCGAAGAGGCCCATGCAGGGATGTCCAATCTCTCTCGCTCTCTCTTTTTTTTTTTTTTTTTTCTGACACACCTTGGAAGAAGAAGAGTTGTCTTGGGACACATATTAAAAATATAAACACTAATGGAAGTTGATGAGCAAAAAACAGGATCATGCATAATTTTTGCAGCATCAGACACCACAGATAAGCAAGACAGGCCTCAAATAATCTTCATGAGGCCTGCAGGTTGCAGATGGACATGCCTGGTAAAGCTTAGGCCTGAGGCCCTGAACAGTTTGATCTGGGAGGCCAAATTCAAAGTGAGAGACCAGAGTATTATTTATTGGCCCTCTTAAACCACAACATCCCTCCCTTACCTGCCAATTCCCCATCTGGTCAATCAGCATATTTGGAATGTTCCTGGTCATTCATGCTCTTAGCTCCCACTGAAGTCCAGTCCTAGTTAAGCCTCTGCTATCTCACCTGGGCAGCAGCCTCTTAGTGAGTCTCACTGGCTCCAGGCTTACCCTTCTCCTGCCATTTCCTCCTCTGCAGCCAGAGTGATCTATCTGGAATGAAATATTTTCACTCCATTAAACATTTCAATCCTTACAATGACGTCAGGATAAGCCTAGACTCCACAAACTGGCAGACAAGGCCCTTGATGATTTGGCTCCTTTGCTGGCCTCGCTTTTCAGCTCCTGCTTACTCATCTGTCAGGCTCCAGCCATGCAGAATTTCTTGCCTTTCCCCCAAAGGAATTTCCATATGCTGCTCCCTCTGCCCTGAGTGTTATCTCCTTCAAACTGCTCCCACTCATCTCCAGTTTCCTCTCATCCTTTGGAGCCCATCCATCTCCTCTTCTAGGAAGTCTGCACAGATTCTCCAAAGATGGATCAGGTGCCCATCTGATTCTCCAAAGATGGGTCAAGAGCCCATCTACTGCTCTTGTAGCACCTAGAGCTTTCCTTTTAATGGGACCTACTATTCTGTTTTGTAACTTCCTGTTTGCCTGTCGCTCTTCCCTACTAGATTGATTGTAACCCCCTCAAGAATAGGCCCTGCTGTGTCTTGGGGTGGCTTTATTCAAGTACACAAGTCTTTGCACTAGGTGGTTTTACGTACTCCCATCTCTGCCAGATTTGCTGACTCTTCTACCTGAATGCTTCCTGGAGGTCCTTGGGGCTCAATTCTTTCTCCCAGGTGTTCATGTCCGTTGTCTTCTAAGTGTTGATGGCCTTCTAGCTCAGATGTCCTAAGAGCCTCCATTTGTCCACTGCACATGGCATCTCCTCTTAGGTGTCAATTAGGCATCTCAGACTTTTAAACTTACCTCTTTAAAGTAACTTGAGTCTCCCACCAGTCTTCCATCTCCTCCAGAATGGTGCCACCATCCTCCCAGTTACCAAAACCAACCTGTGGGTTAAAGTCTCCTTTTTCTAGCAGGGTGCCCTGCACTCCCACCAGGAGTGGGTCCTACTGGCACCACCTCCAGAGCAGAGCACACTCAGTTTATTTACTCTCTCCCTTCTCTGCCATCTCACCTTAGTCCAAGAGCCTGGCACATGGGAGGCTGTCACATGCCACTTCTTTTTTTTTGGCTGGGGCTGGGTTTGAACCTGCCATCTCTGGCATATGGGGCCAGTGCCCTACCCCTTTGAGCCACAGGTGCCGCCCCACATGCCACTTCTGACACCACTTGTCAGGGCCCAGGACTAGCCAGGTCTCGGCCCAGCTATTTTTTGTATGGCTCATGTAGTTGTCATTGTTGTTTGGCAGGCCCAAGATGGATTTGACCTGCCAGCTCTGGTGTATGTGACTGGTACTTTAGCCGCTTGAGCTATAGGTGATGAGCCAATATTCTAAATCCTAGGCAAAGATATCAGGAGGTGGGGCATTTGGGAAGGTAATTAGGTCATAAGGGTGGAGCCTTCATAGACGGGATTAGTGCCCTTATGAAATAGGCCTAAGGAAGCACATTTGCTGTGTCCCTTCTACCATGTGAGCAAGCAGCAAGAAGGTGCTATCTATGAGAAACAGGCCCTCACCAGACACTGAATCTGCTGGCACTTTGATCTTGGACTTCCCAGCCTCCAGAACTGTGAGAAATAAACTTCTGTTGTTTATAATGTACCCAGCATATAGTATTTTGCTTATACCAGCCTGGATGGACTAAGGCGATGAAAACTGTGGGACTGGACTTACAGTTGTTTATTTTAGTCCCATCATATCTCATAAGCTGCATGGATACGTTTTTAGTCATTGCTAGAAGTACCTGGAAACACATGAAGGTAATTGAACCTTTGCCAGGGTGCTAAGAAGAGCTTCCCTACCTGACTTACAAGTACTGGGGTTGGTGGAAAATGAAGAGGGCTCTGTGTTTACATTCTGCTCCACACAGTGTGGGTGGCAGGGCAGTCAGTCCCAACTGATGATGTCCAGCTCTGAATTATTCTCAAAATGTTTTTCAACAATCCTGAGGACTCAGGGATCATGGTGGAGAGGATATTAATGTGAAGGGCCAAATCTGTGTTTAGCCAATGCTTTACTTCAAGTCCTTGAATTAATTTGACTCATTTATCTGAACACCAAAGCCATTTGTTTACAGTTCTTGTAAGAAAAGCCCATCAGAAGATGTGTTTTGTTAACACCAGGATTGGTTTCCTAATACACATCACAAAGTTGATGGAAGTTATTTCATTGATCACTTTGGCTACTGTTAGTTATATACAATAGATTTTATATGATTTAGGAGAAATTTTAATGTAATAGAGTAATAGTTGAATGCATTATAATATTTCCCATTGTCAAAGCCCAAATTACAAAGAACAAACCAAAATCACAGATATTTAATGGAGGTCTTTGATGTTGAATGGAACAACAATGTTTATTTAAAGTAATAATCCAATCAGGGTCTCCATTCTGACACTCCCTAAAAGGCAAAATGGAGTCCAAGAGACAGTCCGGAAGTGTTAAAGGAAAAATTATTCAACAACATTTACAAAATCACTGTGAAGAAGACTTTATTCAGGATCATTGTGATAGGTGTAAGTATCATGGCAGCAGGCGAGAGAGACTGGGCTCAACTCTGAATGCAAAATGGGCAGATGAGAATTTATAATCAAGGGGCAGGGTGGGGGCCAGTGGCTGGAGAATTACTAAGAGGAAATACCAGGCCTAAGGGGGATTCTGGCTAAACTGCCCTAGTGAGATTCTTGCTGAAAACAAACCAGTATGATCGGATATCCCCTGAGGATGGTGGAGGATGAGGAAGGGGCCTGATCAGAAATTGAGGATGGTCAGGTATCAATGATGGGGGTTCTTGTTAAACTGCCTTAGCAGGTTTCTTTGCTAAAGCTGGATTTTTATGGGAAAGTGCACAGATGAACCCAGGAGAAGTTTTAGGAGCCACGCTAAAGTTTGGCCAAGCAACGACTCTTTGTTAGAAGTCACCACTGAGAAGTGTGACAGATTATCCGGCTTTGATCCTGCTTCTTTCATATGATAGCAAGAAGAATTTGTCTACAAACTCCAAGTTCCTTTCATTTTGGAGGAACATCCTCTAGGGCCTTGGTTCCTCCAAAGATGTGTCCTTTGTCTTCTCCCTGTCACAAAACTATGGACCTTGAAAGGAAGATGGCTTTCTGAAGCTTTGTGGAATTCAGACATGCACCACCAAACTTTTAATTAACAAATTGATTAATCAATTATCAATGTTGTTTAAACCAATGACTTAAAACATCAGATATTCATGGAGAAGAAAAGATGTGAGGAAGAAGTGACTGCAGGGGCTAAAGTCTTTGGGGCCTCACCGAGTCAGAATGGAAACAGTTCTAGGCAAGGGGCCAGTGTCCAAAGCCACTGCCTCTTCCCACCCCAAGCCTTACCCTCCCAAAGCCTTACCCTACAACAGCACAAAAGAGAAAACCTGCTCCAGCTGATAAAGAAATAGGGATAAATTGAAATCATATATGCAGCAGGATTTAGTTTTAGTCTTTTAAAATTAAGACATAATTTACACAAAGTAAAATTTAGGGTATGGTTCTGGCAGTTTTGACAAACAAATACAGACATGTAAACTGGCACTAGTTTCAGCAGCCCCTAAAATTCTCCCATGTCCCTTTCCCCTCAAACCCTCCTGCCACCTCCAGCTCCTGAACACTACCATTGACTTACTTTCTACTTCCATAGTTTTACCTCTTCTGGGATGTCACAGAAGTGGCATCAGATGATGTGTAGCCTTTTGGGGATGGCTTCTTTGCTGTGCATCTGAGATTCATGCAGGCATTTGCATGAATGGGCAGTTCATGCTTTGTATCAGCAGGTAGCATCCCATTGACGGATGTGCCACAGTTTGTTTATCCCTTCACTTGCTGAAGGATGTTTGGGTTGTTTCCAGTTATTGACAGTTATGAATAGAACAGCTGTAAATGCTTCCATACAGGTTTTTGTGTAAATATGTTTTCATTTACCTTGGATGAGTACCTAAAAGTAGGATTGCTAGGTTATACAGTAAGTGTATGTTTCACTTTATAAGAAACTGCCCAACTGTTTCCAAAATATCAGTTCCTTTAGCAATGTATTAAGTGTTGTGACAATGATTATATCTACATATCACTTACAGGGAATAGGAAGGCAGGTAGAAAGGGATTGTCCCAGGATTGAGAAGGGCAATTTAGAAACAGTTCTAAATTGTTTAACAAATTCACCAACAGAGGCCATAAAAATCAGCTGAGAATGTTTATTGCATCTTTGGAGCAATGCTGCAAAGAATATTTAGAATCACAGTTAATACACATATATATCAAGTATTTACCATGCCCTGGGCATTGGACTTCTCGGTTTATATGAAATTTCACACTGACCTTCTTTTTATCCTTCCATCTTTCAGATAAGGGCATGAAGATCAGAGAGGGTAAGTAACATGCCAAAGGCAACCCAGCATGTGAGAGACCTAAAAGGGAATAAAATCCCCGTGTGCTGGATTCTAGACACCATGCCCTTATAATCCATCTCTGCTGGCCTGCTGGCCTCTTAGCTATGAGCAACTTCTAGTTATTCAGACTCTTTAGATTGTACCTCCTGCTTTTCCTTGCACCCAAAATCTAGACTAAGAACACTGGCAGAGCTAAGGCTTTCTGCCAGCCAGCCCTGAGCCTTTCTGCTTCTACGCTCTCACAGGGCTTCCCTTCCAGGCTCAGTCTCCGCTATAAGCGTCCTCAGAACCACACCATAAGTCACACATTATGTCTTTGGAGAATATTCTGGGAAGAAAGGCCCTTGTCAATCTAACTGAATATGGGAAAGTCAGGTACAATGATCATCTTTTCCAGTTGCAGGTTTGGCTGAGAGTCTGGTGCCAAGAGAGGACTTGGTTCTTGCATTGATGTAGGTCTACCCCCACCGCCACGTAGAGGCAGAGATTTAGGGAGATAATCTTGTGCTCCAAGTGCCTTAGAGCACCTTGGAACTCCAAGGTCTGTAGAGCCATGACTTGGAGCTGACAGAGACCCTGGAGTTCACACAGTCTCACCTCCTGAACTTGCTAAACTTTTATCCCTGCTGGAATCCTGATTCCACCACTTACGGGCTATGCAACCATGGACTAGGTGATTAACCTCTCTGTACCCAAATGTCTCAGCCCATAAATGATACTTAGACACAGGTGTTTTAAGCATGGATGAATAGTGATCAGAGCACAGCGCCAGACAAATAGTAAGTGCTCAATTAATGCTAGTTCAACATTAATACAGCCCAGAAATGGTAAGTGCCTGACTTCTAACACCATTTCTTAAATCATAGTTAGAATTAGGCAGCACGGTGCCTCTAACTGGTTGCTTACCTGGGACACAGAAGAAATCTGAGGCTCACAGCAAATTGGCAAGTTGATTAGCCTCATTATTTCGTGTAGTCACTTAACTTTTCCTCTCATTTTTTTTCAATAAGGCTTCACTTTTTCCAGCAGGTCCCTCAACGAACTGTGACTAATGGGATCATACCGGTCTATTGAAGTGGAAAAATAGGCTCAGTGCCTGTAGTTCAAGTGGCTAAGGCTCCAGCCACATACACCAGAGCTGGTGGGTTCGAATCCAGCCCGAGCCCGCCAAACGACAATGACAACTACAACCAAAAAATAGCCGGGCGTTGTGGCGGGCGCCTGTAGTCTCAGCTATTTGGGAGGCAGAGGCAGGAGAATCTCTTAAGCCCAGGAGTTGGAGGTTGCTGTGACACCACAGCACTCTACCCAGGGTGATAGCTTGAGGCTCTGTCCCCCCTCCAAAATAAATAAAAATAATAAATAAATAAAGAGAAAAAATAAAAAGAACTGTCTGATTAGTCCTCCCCTTCACATTGTGTCATCTCCCTCTATTCTAGTTAGTCACAGTTTTAGAATGAAAGATCTTTATATCTAGAAAAATATTTAATGTGTTTTCCCAGAAAGGGAAATTTCTTAATAATGCTAATAATAGGCTCAGCGCCTGTGGCTCAACGGGCTAACGCGCCAGCCACGTACACCTGAGCTGGCGGGTTCGAATCCAGCCTGGGCCCGCCAAACAACAATGACAGCTGCAACCAAAAAAAAAAAAAAATGGCCGGGCGTTGTGGCGGGCGCCTGTAGTCCCAGCTACTCGGGAGGCAGAGGCAGGAGACTCGCTTGAGCCCAGGAATTGGAGGTTGCTGTGAGCTGTGATGCCACAACACTCTATCCAGGGTGATAGCTTGAGGCTCTGTCTCAAAAAAAAAAAAAAATGCTAATAATAGCAGCCACGGTACTCAGCATTTTCTGGGTGCCAGGTGCAGTGCAAAGCCGTGCATCATGCCATGGAAACATCCCAACAGCCCCATGAAGATGAAGAAACGGAGGTTGTGGAAGGTCTAGTAACTTGCACAATGTCACTCAGTTAGTAGGTGGCAGAACAAGGACCAAGTCTAAGTCTCTGATACTGAAATGTGAAATGCACATGCTCTTCACCACAGCGCTACTACCTTGAATAAAAAAAGAACCTTACAAGTGAAGGGCCCTTAGAACTAACCTTGTCACGTGACCCCAAACCTTGCCTTTTGATTGAGCCCAGCATAGTTTCTGCCCTCTCTGTTAAGTTCATAAGCTCTGTGCTCATTCCAGTTTGTAGGTTAGTGAGTGGGAGAACCCCAGCTCATGGATTAAGAGCTAATTAACCCCCCCTTGTGGGGTTAGCACAATCTGAAGTTACCATGCACCACTTGACCAAGATAGGAGTTCAAGTGTGTCAGGGTAACAAAGGGCAGTGGTCTGTGACACAGACATTTGGGTGTCTAGAGCACTCAGGTGGTCTTTCTAGGGGCAAGTTGGGCAAATGCCACCAAAGCTGCCGTGTGGCTTTCCAAGTTCCAACTGTCACTTCCAAATGCTAATGTGCTCCTGGCATTCCACTCTGGGTGTGATAGGGATGGCAGTGCCTGGGACAGACTGCCTTGGCTGAGGCCAGCATAGCCGCCTTACTGTCTTCCTTCCAATTGGGGCCAGTGGCTTATATGACCTTGGACAAGTCTCTCAAGGACTTGATTAGTCTCACTAGAACTAATTTAAGCACTAAGCATATTGATTTAAATAGATAAAAAGGAATTAAAATGTGTGAAGAATTGGTCTGTATTTATAGAAATATGGTAGAAATATAGTAGAACCTTTGTAAGTTCACCGCCCAAGGGACTGTAACAGACTGGTCAACATATGGAGGTGGTCATAATAAGGAACTAGGCCTTCTAGACTGATGTGTACATGTGGTCCATGTCTATTTTATGAAAATTAGGTCAACTTAAGGAGGTGGTCAATGTAGGGAGGTGGTCACTGTGGAGGTTCTACTGTATTTTCTTTTAGGTCACAATATTCCTTGTTCCCTTAACCCCATCCCAACCCTGTAGTGAAATTGTAGGCCTGATGCTGTGGCAATTTAAGAGAATAAAAGGAAATTTACTTGGAAATAGGAGAAGAAATTGACCTGGCTGGTTTGGTAATAGGATGAAAGAACAGTGCCCTTTGGATGCTGACAGCTGCTGGAATAAGTCTGCTGTGCTCGCCAGTCAGGCCGACTCTCTCTGACCAGTTGACTTACAGCAAGTAGAAATAGTCAACGTTTCTGGAAAGCCCACTCCCTCCTTGACAGTGAGATGTGCCAAGATGGGAGAGATTTTTATCTGCTGATAAAAAGATGTGTGTGATTTAAAGTGACAAAAATGAAGACAGTTATAAAACAATACATACATATGAAGGCTATAACCCAATTATAGCACAAGACTATGAGGAAAGGGGCACGGGAGGGGAGGGGAGGGGAGGGGGGAGGATGGGTGGAGGGAGGGCGATTGGTGGGGCTGCACCTACGGTGCATCTTAGAAGGGTACAGGTGAAACATACTAAATGCAGAATACAAATGTCTTCACACAATAACTAAGAAAATGCCACGAAGGCTATGTTGAACAGTTTGATGAAAATATTTCAGATTGTGTGTGAAGCCAGCACATTGTACCCCACGATTGCACTAATGTACACAGCTATGATTTAATAACAAAAAAACATAAAAATAAAATAAAATAAAACAAAAATATGTCATTCCAGTAAAAAATAAATAAATAAATAAATAAAACAATACATACCGGGTGGCGCTTGTGGCTCAGCGAGTAGGGTGCCGGCCCCATATACCGAAGGTGGCGGGTTCAAACCCGGCCTCGCCAAACTGCAAAACAAAAAAATAGCTGGGCGTCGTGGCGGGCGCCTGTAGTCCCAGCTACTTGGGAAGCTGAGGCAAGAGAATTGCCTAAGCCCAGGAGTTGGAGGTTGCTGTGAATTGTGATGCCACAGCACTCTACTGAAGGCAACAAAGTAAGACTCTGTCTCTACAAAAAAACAAACAAACAAACAATACATACCTTGGTATTATATTCACTTCTTTTGCAAATATACATGAATATCATAAAAACATCAGGAAGGACTCTCCTTCAGAAAGACGTCCGACACAGAAGTTGCTGACACTCGGCGCCTTAACTCGAAGCCTTAGGACCTGAGGATGTTTATGGGCGGCCAGGTAACTTCCTGGAGATCAACATCTTTAATCCTCAGACAGTGGGCGTGGGCCGGCGCTTCACCACCTATGAGGCTGGCATGCAGACAAACCTACCTGTCTTCAAGCTGAAGGAGTCCTGCGTACGGCGGCATTCCAGTGACTTCGAGTGGCTGAAAAATGAGCTGGAGTGAGACAGTAAGATTGTAGAACCACCACTGCCAGGGAAAGCCTTGAAGCAGCAGCTCCCTTTCCTAGGAGATGATGGGATCTTTGAAGAGTCTTTCATTGAAGAAAGGAGGCAGGGCCTTGAACAGTTTATTAACAAAATTGCTGGGCACCCACTGGCTCAGAACCAATGCTGCCTACACAAGTTCCTGCAGAAGGCGGCAACTGACGGGAACTATGTCCCTGGGAAGGTGTGCCAGTGGAAGCCCCTCTCACCACTTGCCCTCTACTTTCCTGCTGAAATGACATTTGCATGTCATTTACATGTCGTGTTTTTACACTAAGCCTCTCTCTCTTTGATCCGAAGTTGGCTGCCCATCCCTTGGCCTGGTAGACTGTCTGGCACTGTGCTCCTTGGTACCTGACGACACCATGTGGGCACTCCGCTAGGATCCTCTTCTCTGAGGAGAGGTGGGAAACCACAGGCAGATGCCCTTTGCTTGGGGTTGGGAAGTGGGGGGACTGGACTGGAAGGCAATTTGGGGGGCATTTACCCATGCCAGAAGACTAACCCTGGGGGGAAGGGGGTGTTGTTCTGGTGAGGCACTTGGACATACTGATGCTGCAAGTCCAGGGGATTTTTGTTACTCCAAAGTTTAACCAGGAACACTGAACAGGGAAAAACCCTGCCTTTCCTGCCTGCATGAACTTTTTCCTTTGGGGGAAGGTGGTAAAGACCCAGAAGCTCTCCTTTTTGTCCTCCAGGCTTGCTCCCAGTTTTCTTAACAATTTCTTTTATTCATTTCTCTCTCTCTCTCTCTTACTGCTTTTCATGACAGTAATCCTTCTAGAGTCCAAGCATTGTGTTGTGTGGAGCAAGGTGTGTGGGTTTTCTGGGCCCATCATCATGGCTGCCTCAGAGTCAGAAGAAAGCCATAGGGCAGTAAGGCAGCTCCTAGTGCCTAGCCCCCCTCGTTTTCGTGGCTTCCCATTCACAAGTGGTTGAGTTAATATGGGCCAGCAGTACTCCCTGCCTAAGGCCTTGCTACTTTCTGGGTTAGCTTTGTAGGTTTGGTGATATAATGGGTGGGGGTAACTCACCACTGCCAGGTAGCTCCAAGACCCGTGGGAGTTGAGTTGGTTATGTTCTGGGTCCTCCCAGTGGTAGGGAAGGGCATCACCACTCTTCCACTCTCCTTCCCCGACCACCATCCCATTCGAAGCTGCCACTGGGCAGAAGCCCATGAACAAACCACACAGTCTCCAACTTCTCACTAAGCACTTTGAGCTGTTGAATGGGGCTCAGGGGCAAGAGCCGTCCCTGCCTTCCCCAGCTTGGTCACAGGGTGACTGCCTGCACTTGTTTTCCATACAACCCCAGCATTTTCCTCAAGAGTTGAACTAGGGATAGTGGCTGGATATGAATTTACTAAATCTTAGAGTCTGAAGCAACTTCTTGAGGCTGGCAGTTGTCCTGTGCTTCTGTCTGGGAGGAGGTAGTTTGTTTGTTGGGGGCTGATTTCTGTCCCAAGTGGTAGGATGACAGCAAGTTAACTCTGGTGCTAGATGAAAGGCTCTTTGATTAGACTCCTTGTCACAGAAAGATTAGAGTTTTCTATATAGGACCTTGGGGAAAAGGATTGCTGATTCCAACATGACCCTGATCAGCGAGATTAGGGTTGGATTTTGCTTTACCTTTTTTTTTTTTTTTTTGGCCGGGCCGGGTTTGAACCCGCCACCTCCGGTATATGGGCCTCACGCCCTACCCCTTTGAGCCACAGGCGCTGCCCTAGGGTTGGATTTTGATATGGATTTGGAGCCCATCTAAATGTTGAAGTGCCCTGAGATAGCTCCTCAGCTGCGAGCCTGTGCAGGGGCTGAGCAGTCTCTAGAGAGAGGCTCTGCTCCCTTTCCCACCTTGCCAACGTTGGTGTTGTTGCTGCCTCCCTTTTGATTTATATCCTCTGTTACAGACTTTTTTCTTTTTTTGAGACAGAACCTCAAGCTGTTACCCTGGATGGAGTGCTGTGGCATCACAGCTCACAGCAACCTCCAAATCCTGGGCTCAAGTGAGTCTCTTGCCTCCGCCTCCCAAGTAGCTGGGACTACAGGCGCTCGCCACAACGCCCGGCCATTTTTTGGTTGCAGCTGTCATTGTTGTTTGGCGGGCCCGGGCTGGATTCGAACCCGCCAGCTCAGGTGTACGTGGCTGGCACCTTA